>MU855917.1:0-17747 GCA_033296695.1 Staphylotrichum tortipilum
CGTGCCGGAGGGGGAGTGGATGGGCGGGGTGGAGACGGCCAGGGTTGGGGGGGCGGGGGTGAGGGTTGTTGGGTTGGGGGGGTTGGTGGAGGAGTTTGGGAGGAGGTGGATGGGTTTGGTGGAGAGGGGGGATGGGGAGAGGGCGGGGCGCGTTGCTTGGCGGATGATGTGGATTTTGAGAAGGGTCGTGGAGGATGGAGGGTTGTTGACTGCGAGGAATGTGCCGTGTCTGGGGGATGGGCTGTTTTGGGATCGGTTCGTGGGCAGGTACCCCGAGGCGGGAGAGCTGTTGCGGAGGTGTGGGCTGCGCAGGCCGGTGGTGGCTGCGTGGGATGACGAGGCCGCGACCGTTGTTGATGATGAGAACAGCGAGGATGAGATGGAGTATGTCGAGGGCGAGGTCGGAGTTGGGCTGGCCATCCGACCACCGGACTGGGACGAGACATGGATTTAGATGACTTTGGTGCTCTTTCACTGGATCTCACGAGCAGGGATCATTTAATAGTAATCTGTCTCATAACACCTTATCAAACCCACAACTCTAATGCGATAGAGCTTGTAGATGCTGGTCGAGAATCAGACTCGGGCCGAATGGGTCAGGCCGTATACCTAGTCTACTCCGTAGGCTGCAACATCTGGATTGAGCGGACAGTTTCCCTGAAGACCTAGGCAACTAGCCACCTAGTTACACATTCAAAATATTCTGTCTTCAGTTTCATGTCAAGGTCTTCTGTACATGCTGGAACCTAGACAGGGTTGCCACTTGCCCTGTGTTCCTGGTGTGTTCTGGTCATGGCGATGGGCGAAGTTCGCCCAGACCAATCAGTCGGCGCGTTTCAAACAAACGGGTTTCAGACTCAGCTCGACTTCACGTGGATATTTCACGTGATTGACCCTGAGAATACAATACCTAGCACTGTCACAGTGCATATAGGGGGGTTAGGCCTTTGCAGGGCAAGGATGTCCTTTTGCTCAGTGTGACAAGCACTGCTGAGAAACCGACAACCCGACCGCGGTTTCCTCTTCAACCCAAGCAGAACTCGCAAGACCCCTCCAAATCACAGCGTCAAAAGGCACTCATTCAATGGACATTGCCGACCCCGCCTCGACTGAGGCCGCCGTTGCCGCCAACGCAGGTGATCTTGACTCTCCTGTCCGCATATTAGTACAGACCCAAACGCACCTCGTTCCCGGTGACAGGTTTACCGAGTTTGGGGAGAGATACGACGCAATGGTGGACCTGGTCTGCCGGCACGTCTGCAGCGTGGGTACGACAAATTCCGCGAGCGCGTCTGGACCTACCACTGCCACTTTGCTCTGGATAACGTCGAGTGCTGGTTCCTCATCGACCACCACGGCCCGGACCCGAGCCCGCCGCCGGAACCACCGATTATATGGCATCGATGGACCGGAACAGAATTGTTTGTCTGCCTTGATCTCTCGAATTGCCTGCGCCTGCCGTCGTGGTTATCTAACTTACTGCTGCTACAGTGTGATCCTACGCGACCGGCTCCCTGGTAGGGTGCGTCGTGAGCTTCGGCATTATCCATTCTGGCGGGTTGCATACCACCTCCTTGTTCAGGAGTTCTGTAAGGAGCCAAGCCCAAGGGTTTATAAATCCCTTACCGAGGAAATACGTATGAAACAAGCGAGGCTCCTCAATACGTTGCGCAGTTGCGCAGTAACCTGGGCTTTACCGAGGAGCTTCTACGATTTGTACAGGATTGTCCTGACGGGGCGGAATGGGTCAAGGCACGGGTTCCGCCGGAGGCTTGGGCGAGACTCGAGGATCGTTTGGAGATCCGGGGTACACTCGAGCCGAAAGAGGGCGATACCCGGACTAGGTCCTCGGGCCAGGTTAAGCACCCAGAGAGTTAGAGGGGACTGCAGTACACACTAGGTAACTTACAGGACAGTGATATTCCAAGGCGTCGGGCATACCGTCTCAGATCTCTGGACCAGCCAAAAGAATATTCTATTCAAAGGTACCAGTCCTTCTTGGGCCTCTGGACCAGCCAAAAGACGATTCCTCCGTAGTACCGACAGCGGAGAATTCCCGAGCTCCATGTGTACCTGCTTGGGGACCCCATAGGACCAGCCCATGAAGACCACAACACAAAGATTGAACCTCTCCTAACCCGTCACCAACCATCAGAAACGTTCCTTACAGGTGCAGTCGACCCTCTCCTAATGTCCAAACTTATGGTATCCCGAGCCCCAGCAAGGCGGACAATCCTGTGGCGGGCCAGCGATGAAACCCGTCCCCTGGCAACGTCCGCAAGCCGGCGGATTCAGTCCAGGTGATGCTCGGTATCCGTTTATACAGCAGGCGGGACACTTCACACGGAGCCGCACCTGACCTCGGCCATGACAGTTGGTACACTGCTCCCGCACGACCCGCCGGGTATTGTACCAGCCCTTGCCTTGACAAGCTTCGCAGTCTGGATCGAAGCGTTGAGAGATGTCAGAACCGCGGGCAGGTCTTCAGATCGCCCGACGCCCCAAGTCATGCACACTCTTCGCTCTGCCGAACAGCATCCCGATTGGTTCCACGCAACACCATGGCCGAGGGCAGCAGATCACCGCCGGCCAAGAGCAGCGACGCACTCAGCGATCCTCAGCCATCAAGCGGCAAGACCGCGGCCTCGGAGGATGACCGCACCTTTATCCAGGTGATAAGGTTGCAGCTACAAGTAATGAAGTGCCAACAATGACAGCCCCACCTTCCCCTCCCTCTTACTCTCTCCCCCTCCCTCCCCTTTCCGTCACACACACTCTCTTCACCATACCGCTTGTTACCTTCCCTTGCCACCCTCACTTATCACTTTCTCACGCTGACCTACCCCCCTCCCTAGGCCCCGACCCCTCGTTTCTTCTTCCAACCAGAAGCGCCCTCCAGTCTGTAACCACTGAGCAGCGCTTGCGGCAAGAACGGCAGGTTGTCCGTAGCCGACCCTCCTCATGCCGCCAGCTACGCAACGCAACGCTAGCCCGAACGCCACGCGGGGTGTGATTTATTACAGGCACTTCACCGTGCAGGTTATCCACCCGACGGCCTTTCGGAACGCTCGTTGGACTCTTGCGATCCTGGGCAGCCATTTCTTCATCCCGTGGATCCGAGGCAGTGTGCGACGCGACCCTCCGTAACAGAGCCGCTGAGAGTCCAGCTCCTACGAGACCCGCTTTACACCGACGTGAGAGCGGCGCGTAATACTGCGTTACGTCTGATCCTGAGCGCAGTACTATTGGCTAGGATACGTACGGTTCTGATATAAACCTCCTCAGGCCTTGGTTGTATGTGAAGCAATTTCACGTTGTTGGGAGAGCAGAAAAGCCCAGATGGCAGACGGTGATCCCTTTTCTCCCTCCACAAACGCCACTGGTATCATCTATCTACGGTGATAAAATCTTCTCCCTCCTCAGTCACCAAGTTCCATCCCAGAGCTGAAACCCTCAGGCTCATCAGGTAGCTTTCCTCCGCCCACATGACCACCATCCTGCCATCTCCCCTATCTACTTCCCCCTCCTGCCTCACTCATCCATGGGCACCCAAACCATCCCATCCTCATCCTCCATAACAACCCTCACCGGCACCCCATCCACAACCCACCCATCCTCACCACCACCCCTCTTCACAATCCTCCCCCCCTCACACTCCGTGCCCACCGCCACCTCCTGCGGCACCACCCAGCCCCAGTTACACATCCCAAACATGGTTCCCTTCTCGAGACAAACCAGCGCGCCATGGGTGGTGCAGGCGATGGCGTCGTAGAAGGGTCTTTTGATGGTGACGGTGGAGGAGTGGTTGTTGCCGAGGTTGATGGTGGTTGATTCGGAGATGGTTGTTGGCGGCGCGTGGGAGGTGAGGAAGGATGGCTTGGAGGGAGGTGTGGTGCTGGCGAGGTGCGGTGGCAGGGTTGAGTCGACCGCGGGGATGGGCATGTTCGTGGCCATGATTGTGGAGGTGGTCGGCGCTGGAGGGGGGATGGTGTTGCTGGGGAGGCGGGGTGGGGGGGTTGAGTGGTTGGCGTCGGTGGTGGGCATGTTTGTGCCCTTGATGATGGGGGTAGTGATCGTCACTGGGTTTGTGACGGTGGATTTGCCGTTGGTGTGGGAGGGAGTGGCCTGGAAGTCGGGCTCAAAGGTCGGGACCAGGCTGGCGGGCGGGATCTGGCTGCAGTAACTGGAGGGCTTGTTTGCGGGCTCGACGGGGGCCTGAAGAACGCGGCCATATTTGCCTGGGTTGGGGTAGTTGACGACCACCTTGTCGGCGCTGGTGCCGGTGATGCAGTTGGGGACCTCGGGGTCGCGCGGGTAGTTGGCGATGAAGATGCCTGGAAGCTCGGCCATGGCAGCTTCGTCGCCTGTTCCGCCGGTGATGTTAATGGGGGCACAGTTCCTGGGAGTGTCAGGTAAGTCGAGGTCATTCATCCCGTTAGATAAGAAGAAACTCACATGTACATCTCCCTGTTTCCAAGTTTGTTGAGCCAGGTCCAGGCAAAGGTCGCCGGGCCATTCTTCAGACTGAGGGGCGGCGCGTGTCAGCGGTTTGGGATCGGAACAAACACAACCAGAGAAAGACTCACAACTTCGGAACCGGAATCAAAAACTGGCGAATGCAGTCCACGCCCGAGTCGTCCCCACAATGCTTGCTGTCCTGGCGCATGTTCCCATCCATCCCCTCCGGCGCAAGATTGTGGCTCTCATCGCTAAACACCGCCGGGCAGCCGCCAATAATGCTGTAGATGGTCTTGAACACAGCCGACTTGTTCCAGTCGCCTCCATCGACGGGCTCGTCGTAGGTGACGCTGAACTGGCACGAGCCGCCTCCGTGCTGGGCGCCGCCGGTGAAGTTGACCAGGGTGGCGCCGCCCGCCTCAACGAGCGTGCGCGAGGTGAAGCCGTACTGATTGTGGCAGGGGAACGGGAAGTCGGTGCCGCTCAGGGGATTGACCTGCAGCAGAGACTGCATGTCCCAGTTGTAGGGCTGCGGAGTGTTCATGATCATGTGGCCACCTGCCTGCGAGAGCAGCAGGAGGAGGGCGACCAAGGTCGCCGAGATGAAGGGCAGCATGACGCTCGCTTTGTCGCAGGAATTATTGGTGAGCGCAATGCGGTGATGTTCTGGGAGAAGTGACAATTGAATATGGTTGGGGGAGAGTTAGAATAGGTGTTGGAGAGAGAGGTTTTGTTTCGGGTTCGTCGAGTCGCGTGTGCAAGAAAAAGGAAGGTCGGCGCGCCGGGGGAAGCAAAGTCGACGCGCCTGGTGAAATCCCAACACCAGTTGTTGACAGAATTCTACTGGCATGCAGAAAACTGGCTGCCAGTTTGCCATCAGGGTGCTCGCAAGCTTTCGTCCCAACTCTAGACTGGTTGCCCGTCAAGGAGTCGACACTGGCGAGGCTCAGGGTTTACCCCCCGAAACCAAATACCCAGGACATTCCTCCATGTAGCGAATCAAGAGAATTTCGTGTATCTTGTGTCTTCATTTGTGTGGTCCTCAAGAACTTCGTGATGAATCCTAAAGGTTCGAGAAGCAACGAGGGTTGGCTGTTCTTTGTTTACTTTATTCCTTTTCAGGAGACAGCCCATGCATGGACGAAGATTTATTGATTCTCCGGCCACAGCCAATACTTCTTCTCCCCCACATTTAAATTCCCATTCCCCAACCCCTCATCCTGCTTTCTATCGTTTACTGCTACTATCCCGACACGGCGTACTCCGGACCTTCCCGTTCCCGCTTGAAGGTGCAGCTGGAGCCGCCGGAGGGGGGGTATACACCCTTGGCCTCCAATCCTTTTTTACAGCCTCTGACTGGTTTGACGGTTTCTCATGCGAGTAGCTGCCCTCTTCGATGTCCATTGTGGGTTGACCTCGTCGTCGCCGTGCTTGTCTTCCTAGGGACGTGGTGGATCTTGGCCTTGGGACTCGTTAGCCGTCTATCGGGACATCTTTTGAATTCCGAAGTTCGAGCTCACTTTTTTTTCTTCTGTCAGAGGCTTGGTACAGGGCAGTAGAAGCGAGGGAATTTTGGGACAGCTTTCAATGATGTAAATGATATGTGGTGTGCGCGGTTGAAGTTATGCGTGCCGGGCTTGAATCTCCCGGCCTCTGCTCTCAAGGCTCTCAATACACAAGAAATCATGACGTGTACAGGACTGGGGATTCCAGACCGATACTCTCGGCACTATATACCCAAGCCCCAACCAAGCCCAAGGCGGGCAGACCTTACAGCCCCATGACCTCTTACCGGAGCGTCCCAATGATCCCACCCCCTCAACCAACCCATCAAATGCCCCCCTCCCATCAAGGAAAAAAAAGACAGATCCCTCTAATACATGCTGGGCAACACCGTGCGGCTGAACCCTGCACCTCACAGAAACCAATCGACGCGGATCGGATCGAGGGTGCATTACCCACAAGGCCGCAGGTCCATCCGCCCCGTCACGTCACCCTCCGCCAAGGGTGTAGGTACACATCAGTTCCGATGCCCGTCTGCCGCGGGGCCGTCGCTGATTCGGTCGCCTGGTATACACGACAGCACAAGCGCGCTGCGAGGCCCAACATGCTCCGGGCGGGCATGCCATTCGGTCCGACCCGCCTCCGCCCAGTTCACCCCTACGTCTGTAGGTGGTTATTATCGTCCGCGGTGAGGTAAACGGGACAGGCTCGGTGTGCCCCATCCAGCAAAACAGCCTTGAAGAAAACGGGACAGTACACTCCTCAAAACGACACAAAATTCGCACCCGTAGGCCTGGCCAGTCGAGCCCTACCTGCCGTGTACCCGACGGATCGTTGCGGCGGCTACGTGACCTGCCGTGAGACAGTGCAGGACGACGCTGTCGGGGGGTGGGAACGAGGCCGCGCGGAGCGGCAAGACGGGAGCCTGCTTCGGGTACGACGAACACCTCGTTGAGAACCCATGCCACCGGAAGCAACAGAATCGCCACCACAAATCCATTCAGCTGCGTTGGGCATCATCACCCACCCACCGACGCCCCCACGCGCGGTACATTACTTCGTCAACGTTGATCAATCATTACACGAAATCGCCGATCTGTCTCCCTCCCGTCATGTCATGTCATTTGTGCAGCAGCTCTAACGCAAGGCGCAGTTCCCTGACGGCGGTGGGCACGTCCTCGAAGTTGAGCGCCGAGATGGCCCATTTCGCGTGCTTCTGCGCCCCCGCGATGGCTTTCTCGTCCGTGGCGAACGCGCCACCGGGCGCGTAGCTGACAGGCGGGGCGGCCGGGGGAGGTGTCGGCCGCGCGGCGTCCATGGGCGGGGGGTAATTCGTGTGATAGGAGGTGGGTGGCGGAATGGCATTCGGAGGTGGTATCGGCGCGGAAGGAGGGGCGGTGTGGTAAGGACTGGGACCGGGAGGCGGGGCCGCGGGGGGCTGTGACCATGCTGCCGGGGGTGGGCTCGTGGCTGGGCTTGGTGTCCACCCGGATGGCGCGGCTGGGAGGTCGGGAGGGGCTTGGAAGTGGCCTGGACTGTGCAGAGAGGGGGGGAGCGACGGCTCCTGGTCGAAGTAGCTTGACTGTGCTGGTGGGCTGAGATCGGTGGGGACTCCGGGGAGCTGGAGGCCGCCGTCGGAGAGCGGTGATGGGCCGGCCGAAGCAGGGCTGTGTGGTAACGAAACACCGGCGGCATCCCTTAGAAGGTCCGTGTCAGGGGCATCCTCCACCGTTGCCGGCCTGGGCCCTGAACTGGGCGGAGCACCGCCAAAGCTCTGGACCAGAGGGTCGTTTTGGTCCAACTCCGGCTGGGCGGCCTCTTCGTGTTTCGGGTTCGACTCGTTGGGGTCCAGCCCGTCCTTTATCGCCTTGACAATCCGCGCGGCGTTCCACTTTGCGTACTTGATCTTTTGTTGTGTCTCCTGGTCCACCGGGCCCCAGATATTTGCCACGTGGAAGAATGATGCGGCGGCGTCGAAGGTGGTCGCCGTTTGCCTGGTATCTAGTCAGCGCAGCCCAAGAGCAACGAGTGTCGCAGCGCAGCATACTGTGTAACCCGGTTTGCTTTGACCACCCGTTCTGCGCGATCGAGCGTCTCTTGCGCGAACTGCTCGACGTATGCCTGCCCCGCCGCATCGTCTGTGATGGCATCCTCATTCGCATATGTCGCCTTGGTCTGTTCCAGCTTGTCCATCAAGGTGGTCGTGTAGTGCAAGATGCCCTCGTCGGTCGTGTGCAGCTGCTTTGCGAGGATCTGGTTGACGGCCCAGTATTCACCTGCACCTGTCAGCATCCAACACCAACTCGGGGTTCTTTTGCGCATCACATACACCAGTAGGCCATGATGGGCTTCACGGTCTGGAGTTGCGCAGCCTTGGTGGCGCATTTCCAGATGTTGATGTCGGCCTGCCTGAGGGCCGGGGGGATGGCGTCGGCCATGGTGATTCGGGGTTGGGGTGGGGGGATTTGTTGGGCTGATCGGTACTCTGTGCTTGTTCAGGATCGAGCAAAGTTGAGAGTAGAAGACGATGAGATGGATTCTGCGATGCGTCGAGGGGAGGTTTGGGCGTCGCTGGCTGGTGCCTGGGATGATGGAGCTGTCTTGGGGCGCAGTTGGGGTCGCATGCATTCCCCCGCCTGGCCCCTCTATGAAGGCCCATGGCAGCAGGGAGCTTGGGGCACCTGGCGGGCCGAGCGTGCTTGCTCCAGCCGGGCCCAGATGTCACAGGTGGCACCCAGACCCGGTCGAAGCTTCAGCGGTCTCGAGCCATTGGAAATGTGTTCTTTTTGCCGAACAGGAAAGATGCCAGCCTGTACGGATTAATTCTCCCTGGTCATCAAAGGAACCCCCTCTCGCCACGAGGCCGTCGCCAGACTCAGGTCTCTCCTGGTCCGTTTCCACAACCTCAATCGGATGAATTAGCCCTTCAGCTGCGGTTTTGCTGCTCCGTCGATACCCCCTTCGAGGTCGTGAACCTGTTGTACCCCACACGCCGACGCAAGACAGAGACACCATCGATTGCCGTGTTCCTGTTATCAGAGCAGAGCCCGCAACATGCATCACCCCACCCTCTGTGCCGTGGCAGTCGCCCTGCTGTCGGCCCTCCCCGGGGCCCAGGCGAGTATCTACACCAAGAAGTCGCCCGTGCTGCAGGTGGATGCGAAGAACTACGATAAATTGATCGCTAAGAGCAGCTACACCTCTGTAAGTCTGTTGCCTCCCGCCTCCCTGCCCGCTCCCACGTTGGCCCTGCCCACTCACACGATGACCTCCTCCCCGCCAGATCGTCGAGTTCTACGCCCCCTGGTGCGGCCACTGCAAGAACCTCAAGCCCGCGTACGAAAAGGCAGCCAAGAACCTCGAGGGCCTCGCCAATGTCGCCGCCGTAAACTGCGATGAGGAGGCCAACAAGCCCCTCTGCGGCTCCATGGGCGTCCAGGGCTTCCCCACGCTCAAGATTGTCCGGCCCAAGAAGGGCGGAGGCAAGCCGATGGTGCAGGACTATCAGGGCCAACGGACCGCGAGCGCCATCGTCGAAGCCGTCGTCCAGCAGATCAACAACTACGTCGTCAAGGTCGAGGACAAGTCGCTGGACAAGTTCCTGGGCGACAACAAGGAGTCGCCCAAGGCGATCCTTTTCACCGAGAAAGGCACCACGTCGGCACTGCTAAAGAGCATCGCCATCGACTTTGCGGGCGTTATCACCATCGGCCAGGCCCGGAATAAGGAGGCCAAGGCGGTCGAGACTTTCAGCATCGAAAAGTTCCCCACTCTGGTGCTCCTCCCAGGCGGCGACGCCCCTGCCATCGTCTACGACGGCGAGCTCAAGAAGGAGGCGCTGGTCAAGTTCCTTTCCCAGGCCGGCCAGCCGAATCCCAGCTCCCCCGTAAAGGGCGAGAAGAAGAGCGGCAAGGCATCCGACAAGCCCAAGGAGAAGAAGGCCAAGCCTGCTTCCTCCTCCTCCAAGACTTCCTCCGCCGCCCCCGAGTCCGAGACTGAAACCGCGACCCAGGAAGCGCCCGTCATCGTCGAAACTGCCCTGCCGATCCCCACCATCAACTCGCCCGAGAAGCTCATCAAGGAGTGTCTGACCGAAAAGTCGCACACCTGCGTCCTCGCCTTTGTCTCGTCGGCCGACGACGAGCCCGCCAAGAAGGCTCTGGCCAGCCTCTCTCAGCTGGCCTTCAAGCACGCCCAGAGCAAGCGCCAGCTGTTCCCCTTCTACGAGGTGCCCAAGAGCAACTCGGGCGCAGCCTCACTCCTCAAGGCGCTCGACCTCACGGGCGCCGTCGAGATCGTCGCCATCAACGCCCGCCGCGGCTGGTGGCGGCACTACGACGCGGCCGATTTCGGCCACGAGAGCGTCGAGAGTTGGATCGACGCCATCCGCATGAGCGAGGGCGTCAAGAAGAAGCTGCCTGAGGGCATCGTGGCTATTTCGGTCGAGGAGCAGCCCGCGGCGGCCGCGCCCGAGGAGCAGGCGGAGCCCACGCCGGAGGCGACGGAGCCCGGCAAGAGCGAGGATGCGACGCCTGTCACCCCCGAGGCGAGCGGTGACGCGGCGGAGGACTCCACCGGCTCCACGCCCACCCAGACCACCGACCCCACTGGGGAGCCCGAGACGGCGCATGACGAACTCTGATTCAAGTTCAGGGCTGTGTCGGGACTTCTTCGGTTTGCGTTTTATGTACTGTGTGTCGTTGTCAACGGGGGCATTCCGGGGGTAAAGTTTTCGTTGGTTTCCATTGAACAAAAAAAAAAGGGATGTGGGGGTGGGGGAGGGTGATGGATTGCGTACTACTCGGAGAGAGTGAGAAGGTAACCTTACCTGATTCTGTTTGCCTGGGGGCAGGCATGTGATGATGTGATTTGTAACCCAGATTCCAAGCAAACTCAAGCCAAGGCAGAAAACCAGAAAAAAAAGAGGGACTGGCATTAGTCGACGTCCATGTCATTCACCCCCAGCCCCCGCTCCACCGTCCCCTCCTGTATCATGCGGCGGCCCTTCTCCCGCACCACCCGATCCAAAATGTCCCGTACCTGCTTGCACCCGTCGACCCCGACGGCCAGCATGCCCTCGAGCCGGCTCACCTGGACCCTGCTCTCGCAGACCAGCACTGCGACGCGGTCGCTGTCTCCTAGCGTCGCCACCGTCAGCCCCGGAAGCTCCTGCTCCTCCTGGTGGTTCAGGTCCAGCAGCGGGTCCGCGCCCTCGTCGTTGGCCGCGTAGGTGGAGGTGGACCCGGCCGTGCACGCCGCGACGTAGTCGGCCATGGGGATGCCGGCGTCGACGCAGGCGAGGGTGGCGGCGTTGATGAGCGCCGCGAGGAGCGAGCCGTCCTGGGAGAGCACGTGCAGCGAGATGGTGATTTGGCTGTGCGGGAAGAGGTGCGTGTGCAGGCTCGCGGCGACGGCGTTGGCGACAGTTGATTGCATCTCGAGGGTGCGTCTATTTTTGGGGAGGGGGGGTTAGTGTGCTTGGTCATGCATATCCATATCCCCAACGTGGTGTTGGTGATGGTGACGGGGGGCTGGAATGGGAGCAGGGAGCTTACTTGTCGCCGCGGCCGTACCGCTTGCGGTCCACGGAGCTAAAGCCAGCGATGACGATGCTCACGACAATCTCTGCTTTCCCGCCGGTGCCGCCGGTGCCACCACCGCCGCCGGCCGCGCCGCCCCCAGCGCCACCGCGCCGTGGGCCCGGCTCGGTCGGCCCGGTCACCACGCACATGACCTTGGTGTGGCCCATCTCGAGGTAGCTGGAGCCATCGGCGGCGGCCTGGGTGCGGATCTGGGCGTGGACGCGGCGGAGCTCGTTCCAGCGCCGCCCGTCGACGCGGAGCAGCGCGAGGTTGTAGGTTGATGTGTCGAGCGGCATTGTGCGGAGGTGAGACTGGGACAGTTGGTGGGCTGATGGGGCCGGTAGCTGCTGGTTAGGTCTGCTGCTGCCGCAGATCCGATGTTTCGCTCTGCGGAGAGAACAAGAGTCCGCGCTGCAGCTGCTCGGATTCGGCTGGTTGCTGGTCGTTTGGGTTGCTTGCGACGTCGTTCGAGGTTGGGACGGGTCGCTGTGGGGAATCTCCCGTGTTCCCGTTCCTTGCGGCCCGGTGATGAGGCAGAGTAATATTTCTGAAACCGCGGGGTTCGGCACAGTGGCGCGATCCGAGCTTGGATAATCGTGGGGAGGCGGTTTTGCAGTTGCTCAGTTCAGTTGCTCACCTCGAGGCTGGTTTGCGATTTGTGATGCCAAATTTGGAAAAACGCATCGCGGGGCATGGAGCTTGGGCCACTCGACCACAGAGAGAGAATGTAGTGGGGCCAACTGTCAACCTGACGCAACTGGACAACACCAACAACCACTTCACCCAAATGTATTTCTACGAGGACGCGCTTTCAAGGAACCGCCGGACTCCAGCAAGTTTGGCGAATAAGTCGCTTCGGAGACTTCAAGGCACACGGCCGCGGCCATGGCCGTGGGCTTGGCTGAATGTTTGGGCACAGTCTCGCTGGATCCTCTGGCCAGTCAGACGCGGCGCAGCACAGCTCTGAAGCTGATCAGACGAAAAATTCAGATCCGCCAGCAAACCCCGGTTGCTCGCAGAAGCTGGCCAGGCGGTTCGATCTGGGCGACTGGAAACCCCGGCCGAGTTGTTTGCGCGTTTGATGAAACAAGAACGCCCGTTGAGGCTGACCTAGCGCCCAGCCTTGGCCACGACCACGCAATCAAACGGGTCTTGAGCATGTGGGAGGCTAACACGATCACGCCGCGGCGTGGCCCAGAAGTGTTAGCGCCCAATGGAGCCAATTTCCATGGTGAACGCCAGGCAGGGGAACAGCAGCGGCCAAAGCAACGCCGCCGCCCCCTCACGCCCACACCGTCGTGTGTGCCTCATGGCGCAGGGAGGGACATTGTACACAGCACACAGTCCAGTCCTCGCGGTTGTGTTTCGCCCATTGGCCCGGGAATTCGTTGGGTTTCGCGGGTGCCAGCATGACGCTGAGTGCCGAGCAGCGGGAACCCCGGGCGCGGATCGGGTGGGAGACGTTGGCAGCGGCCTCGTGGCGCCAACACCAGCGCACCACGTTGAAGCCCAGTTGTCGCGAGGCATGACGGGTGTTGCGAGGGGGAAGGGGGGGTGTCCGTTGGCCCAAGCGTATGAGACCGACGCGAGCAGCCAATCACAGTGAAGGGGGACCTGCATGAGCCCTGTTCGGGTGTGGGTCTGAGCGACCAGTCAGAGGCCAGGGCCCCAGGATCGCCGTTCTGGGCCATCAGGGCGGGGGCCTAAACAGGGCCAAGCGGGTCGGTTGACCGGGATTAATTAGGGACTCACTCTCGGCTCATTTTACCACTGTCCCCTGCCCTGGGCCAGCACCCGCCAGTGCCAGTGCCAGCGTCAGAACACCCCCAGCGCCCCCCAGCAGACACCAGCTTTTCAGTCCCGGGGTCCCCACCGTCTCTCCTTTCTCCTCCTTGCAACATCTTCAAGCAGACGTCGCTTCTCGCGCTTCCATCCGCTCGCTCCTTTTTGAGATCTCGCATCTCAGTTCACTCCTTTAAGACGACGACGACGACGACGCGACACTGCTCTCTCCGCATCTCTCATTCGATCTCGCGATTGCCCACGGACATTCTTGCGACGCAAAACCCCTTCACTGCCTGCGCCTCAGGAGGCGGTTTGGTGCTCAGGCGCTTCCACTCAGCTGGTCGAAACATCGACGAAACTCTGTGATAGAGAAGACAAACCCTTCATCAACGACACACCACCTTCCGGGCTTGACCGAGGATTGCCAGCCGATTTCCGCCGCCCGCCATCATGCAGCTCACCCACTTCCTCCTGCTCGCCGGCGTGCTGGGCGCTGCCGCCCACCCCTCGGGGCACGCCCACATGCACCGCAGCGCCCACGCGAAGCGCGATGCCCCCGTCTACGTCAAGAACGTCCACAAGCCCATCCCTAAGCCCACCCCCACCACCACCACCGCCCAGCCTGAGCCCACCACCTCGGCCGCCCCCAAGCCCGCTCCCACCCTCCCGGCACCCAGCGAAGGCGGCGAGTTCAAGGCCTTCTGCGGCAGCTCCTCCAGCAAGGCGAAGCGCGTGACGTACGACCAGATCATGTACACGGGCAACACGGGCACCGCCAATGGCTGCCCGTGGAACTCGAACCTGATGGTGGTCCCCAACAGCGTCGCCGACAAGTACAAATACGTGCAAAAGTACACCAACGTCGCCTCAGTCCCCTATCAGGTCATCTGCGGCAACAAGATGGGCGCCGACGGCCAGCTCACTGGCATGTTCAAGGTCGCCGGCCAGAATCAACTCATCTTCACCCTCCAGCCCGGCGAGACCAAGGCCGTCGCCGCCGACAGCAACACCCAGGGCGTCTGCGCCTTCGCCCCCAACGAGGTCCCCCGCACCACCCACGGCCAGTACGCTGGTGTCTGGGCCGAGTTCGACTTTGAGAACACCAGCAACAACGGCTGGTCCGGTGCCGACTGCTCCTCCCTCGTTGCCCAGGCCTACAACATGGATGTCCCCGGCTGCCGCATGTCCCACGGCGGCATCGATTCGACCATTCTTGCCGGCGGCCACGGCACCAACGCCTACACCAAGGGCATGGAGGCCCTCGACGGCATTGGACTCAACATCATGCCCGGGTCTTGCGCCATCGAGGTCCTGGTCGGCTTCGCTTAGACGACGGTGGTGGTGATGGTTCACATTCTCCACGACTGATGGTGTCAATGCGGAAATTTAATGACGCCAGATTTGGTTCGAGGTGTTGTTTTTCTTTTTGCTTCGTGTGCCAGGGTTGGCCGGTGTTTATTATATCCCCCGATTTGCTTCGACCATGTGCGGCTTGGCTGTCCCGGGAACGTGGGTTGTCAATAGTTATGTGGTATATACCTAATGTCCTACTTGTTTCGGTTTGTGTTGCAAGCTGTTTCTCGCCGTTGTCCAGTGTTTCCATCTCAAGCCAGCACTTCCCTGCCCGACATCCCTGGCTGGGCGGCAGCGGTGTTTGTTTGGTTTTCCCTTGTTCGGCGACGGACTCTTCGGGAGTCATGTTTTGCCGATCGTCCCGATCGGTGGGTTCCGTTGACAACTACTTTGTCCACACCCTCACGTCATCGATCCGGTCCTCAACCCCTTCCGCCGGGCAGCGCGGAAGCTACCCGTGCTTCCGAGGCCTCATGCGGTCACACCAAGTCTCGTTCCTGGAACTGTGGCGTGGCTTTTGTGGGCGACTGTTCGTGTTCCCGCGGGGTTGTTCAACAGTCTCTCATGCAGCTTCATCCCCCCGCCCTGGCAACCGAGTTTGCCTTCCTTCATATATGTGTCCTCGCTGGAGACGACAGGCATAGTGCGGGCAGCATGCCTTCATCGACTTGGTTGCAGGTTTCGATGTGGATCCGAACCCGCGAGGGATGTGGAAAGAACACTTGCATTTATGACCATCCCTGGGTATTATGCGCATGACCATGTGACCCAACGAGTGTTGAGACGAAGGCAAGTCCCCAACCAACGCAATGACGATCCCATCCACACCCTCCGCCCTTTGCATTCCTCACATCTTTTCCTCTCGGACGCGGCTGGCCTGCCAGTGGCCGGCCGAATCTCCCTGTGCTTTCCTCACCCTTCCACAGATGCCACATCTCAGACACGAGAACGTCACAACCACCATACGCCCACACCCCAGTAACTCCCCTTCTCCTCTCCGTTTCCCCCAAGTTAACACCCCCCCAACAGAACTCATCCCTTCACTTCCCCTTATCCCGCTGCCACAAAGTCTGAAACCCCCTCACGATCCCCCGATACGGCATCAACTCATCCTTCTTCGCCTTCTTCTTCCTGCCCGCCCTCCCTTGCGGCGCCCCCGCCGCTTGGCTACTACTCCCACCCCCATCACCACCCCCCGCGCTACTCCCAGTACCCGTCAGCCCTCCATACCCCTGCTCAACAGGCACCATCCCCTCCTCGTCAAGGTTCGGAAGCGAGTTCATCTGGCTCATCCACTTGCGTGCCTTGACCGGGTGGTGGGAGGATTCTGTGCCGTCGTCGCCGGCGGGGTGGATAACCTCGGGGCGCGGCGGTGACGGCCATGCTGCGAGCGGGTCCAGGTCCCATTGCATGCCCACACTCCCAGCGGGGGCAGCGGCGGCGGTGGTGGTGCTGGGCATCGCCAGGGGGAGGGTGTTGCTTCCCAGGTAGTGCGTATCAGAAGGTGGGAGTGTCGATGGCGGGGGCGTGGCGTAGGGCAGGAACTCGATTGCCCCCGACACGTCGTGGGTGGGGAAGTCCATGGGCAGGGTCATGGGAAGCGGCATGGACATATCGAGGTCGAGGCCGAGGAAGAGGTCGGCGGGCAGGGCGCCGGAGGGGTCGGGCCATATTACGGGCGGAAAGGGGGTGGACGACGAGCCGGTGGTGTAGATAGGCTCGCCATGTTCGTTGTAGTAGAAGGTTGTGGGGGGAAGGGGGTAGGAGGGGTCGGGCGTGTCAGGGCCGAGGTCAGTTTCGGGGGTGGGAATCTGAGGGGGTTTAGTTGTGGTGGTCGGGGGTGAAGGCTGAGTTCGTGAGGGGATGGGAGAGATGGGAGAGCCGGGGTTAGTACCGTGGTTGCGTCTTCGTGGACCATCACGAATATGCTGGGAGGGGGATGAGTCGCCCCCGGAAACCTGGGAATCAAAGCTGGATTGGGTTCAGGCCCCGCGAGAACGGAATAGGGGGTCTAAAGTCTGGAGATCTGAAGCCAAGCACACTCTAGAGGAATGAATCCCGGGGATGTGGATGGCCGACGGGAGTGGAAATCGGCCGACCCGGGGCCATGGGCGAGTGCCCAAATTCAAAAAGCGCGACGCAGGCAACAAAGGCTCCGACAGGAGAACCATCTGACGCCGCTTGCCCAAAAAGGGTTTCCGACCAAGCCCCCGGCCAGCCTGCGCCGGTCGACAACATGCATTTCTTACAGTGACGCCGGTACTGGGCCGCGAGCAAGCGCGACGTTGGAGCGAGGGCGCTGGGTACCACACCGACGGGCATCCTTTGCCAAGATGAGGCAATCCCTGGGCTTGCGTATGCTTTTATACTTGGGTGTGGAGATGCTACGCAGAACTGCCGGGTGTACGGCATGGAGGTTTACCACAGGCTGGTCGATCAAGAAGTCCAAGAAGCCCCGTCGCTCACATATCACAGCATGAGAACGGCCAGTCGTGCAGAGATCAGGGGCACGCCAGACAACCAACCCACCACGGCCCAACCCACCGCCCACGGTTCATCTCGCTCCTCGAACTCCGGGTCTGTCCCCCGTGAGACAAAATTTACGGCACAGTCCACGGCGCCAACAACAGACGCAATGCCCTGGCGAAGACCCCGCACCTAGCGGCGGGCGGGACCTTGGCTCCGGGGCTCAGCTCTCCACTCGACCCCCAACGAGGTCCAACCATTGGCAGGGGGGGAACGCAAACTCGGCCGCTGCGGCTGGGATTGGCGCCGGCCAAGCGCCGAAGAAGAAAGAGCTCACACAATGCCGCAATCCGGCGGCGGCGGCGGCGGGCGTGAGCCTTTTAGTTAAGGGTCGCCAGCCCGCCGCTCACCCCCCCTGCCCCCCTCCCCTCCCCTCCACCCCGGACCCTTCTCCTGCACCGCCGCCCAACAACATCATACTCCATCCACCCACACAGTACCGACTCGTACGTGGTACAAGCATCAAGAACATCACTACTTGCCTTGGTCGAGTAGGAGTACGGAAGACAGACCTCCTCGTCCGTCGATTCGACCCCCTTC
>MU855918.1:0-17693 GCA_033296695.1 Staphylotrichum tortipilum
CAACCTCACCCCCATCGCCAAAGCCTACCCCCGAGCAAGAAACAGTTCAACCCCCCACCCCACCACCGCGGCGCCCGCAAACCCGACAAAGATGGGCGCCTGCGGGAACCCAGACGGGCCAAACTCGGGGTCGATGCCGTCCGTGCCCGGGTAGAGGATTGCGACGAGGCCGGCGAGCCAGTAGAGCGTGCCTGTGAGGAGGGCTGTGTTGAGGGAGTCGCGCTGAAACTCTCTCTCGGCTTGTTGTTGTTGTTGTGATTGTTGTTGCGGGGTGGGTGGGGAGTGCCCCTTGATGGATGGGGAGGGGGGAGAACGCCAGGTGTAGTAGAGTGTTGCGAGGCCGAGGGCGACGGAGAGGGTAATTGTTTGGGCGCCGTGGAATCTGCCGGGTTGGTGGTCAGTGGCGAGGTCGTTGGTAGGGGGTGGGGAGGGAGAGGGGGTGTAAGCTGGGGGTGGGTGTTTGGTTGGGCCGCCCCTGGGCTACAAATAATAGGGGGGAAGGGGGGTATGAGAAGCAGCAAATACTTTGCGTGTGGGGTCCAGCGCGGGTTAAAGATGTGGGTGTGATTGTAGTCAGCAATCGGGGCGCCCAGGAGCAGGCCGATTGCGTCGACCGTGAGCAGCAGTTTGCCTAGCATGGTGGTGGCTGAGACCAAGGGATGCGCAGGCGTTGATCAGGTGGAGGGAAGTTGTGTTGTGATGAGGTGATAGAAGCATCCCAAGTGAGCCATGCCGCCTTGGCTGGCTGGCCGGGCATACGGGTATTTAAGCTCATCGTGCCCGCTTTCACGGGAAGATGGGTTGTACGAGCTCGACGCAGTGAAACAGCCCGGACTCCCAGAGCCGGACTCGGGTCTCGGCTCGGAATTATCGAGCAGGATGCATCATGCTGGCGGCAGAAGCAGTATACCTACTTGGAGTGATAAGACGGGCAGAACGACGTGCCGAGGACGGGCACGGCCAGGACTGGTAGTGGCATTGGAAAAGTGTCCGGGAGGGTGTGCTGGATGCATGCTGCAAGCTCGGGACGGGAGGGTGTCTGGCGATCTGGCTGGGGGACTTGGCGGGCAGCTACAGGCGGTCCAGGCGCGGGATATCGTCAACAGAAAATCCATGCATCTTCAGCCGCTGGTTGGGATCAATTGAATTGTATCTCGACCTGTAACGGAGCACGCAGCCAAGAGGGCCCAAGGCCCAGAGTTCGTACAGGGCGGGGAGCTACCGGACGTCTTGGGAGCCGAGGTGGCCAGGTTGGAGTTGAGTTCAGATGAAGTGCTGGGAGATGGGGAGATGTGCCAAGTCCAACCAACCAGCGGCGCGAGCGCCAGGCTCTCCAGCGCCGGGCAGCCCAAGGCACCCCAAGCGGGGCCACAGCACCCTTAAAACCTCGTCGCCTTTGCCGCCAAAATCCCAGCCCCAGCTCTGCGCGCTGCCGATATTTGCCCTGTCTCCGAGGGCCATCCCACCCCCCGAGATCTGCATTTTCAGCATCCATCAGCCCCGTCCATTTCTTGTCGGGACACCATCTGTGCCCCAAACCCCCTCAATTCGCTCATCGGTATTTATCGTTTTTCCTCTTGCTTCATGATCGAACTCCATTTTCCCGGCTCGCCCTCTGTCCCGCCCGCTTTCTGCAAGGCCACTAGGCAGCCAGCCCTCGATTTTCAGTGGGTGAGCCCCAAATCTCAAAACCCCGCCCTGCAATCTGGACAGACGGACGGACAGACAGACAGACAGATGTCGCTCGTTAACGACAGCGATGAATGCCATTCAATTCCAATGCTAACCGCCATCTCGCATCAGATTTAGATTCCCCATCTCCAGCCACCGCTCCAATCGCTACGCCAGCAAGCGAGGCGGGCGCCAGCGGGATGGCTTGGGATGACGTCCGTCCCAGGCCCTGATGGCCTCTGACGCTGTCTCGCCCCGCTGCCCCACGCCCCCTGGCTGCCCCTACCCCGCCTTTGAACCCATCCATCACCCGGAGGGCAGGGCTTCCACCACCATGGCATGGTTCTGGAAGCCCAAGAACAATCGTCACAATCCGGGGAATTAAGACTGCCAGGCATCACGGACAACAAGGGAGTCTTCTGTGAGCATCCTGCCGTGAGAAAGAGTCATCGTCGTCTTGGTCAGTCAACCCGAGGGTCGCCCGCACAGGCTTGCATCACCTGCGCATCGACTGTCCCACAGACGAGACCAACGTCCGACAGGGTCACCCTCTCGCACAGATGTGAATCATGCTGGACTTCACATCGTCCATCGCACAGGAAGCATACATCTACAGACAGGTGAGTGTCTAGACATCATCGCGTATGGCTTGAACCTGATGCCTCTTCACTAGTGCACACGGCTGACTTACCAGCAAGCAGAAGCGACTTCCTGGCCAAGGCAAACATGCCATTCAAGCACCCACACCTCAAGCACCTACGACGAGCCATTGTTCATGGCAAGCCATCAGAACATGGCAAGCTACCATTGCTCATGGCAAGGGCAAACCATCCGGGCAAGCCAACAGGACGAGCCATCCATCGTGCAGGGCTAGGCATCGCTTACGACGAGCATTACCCACGAATTACTCAACCGCCAAGCATACAACAACACCAAGGTCACAATCACACAGCAAGTCATCCGTTCTCTTGATTCACCCCCCTACTTTCTTGTGCTTCCCATAAGCAACGGGATTCCTCCCCACCAACCCGTCCATTTCTCCCTCCCCACTCAGCGTTGTCCCTCTCCTCCCAAGTTCATTTAGCCCAAGCCAAAATCAGCCATACGCACCATTCCAACCCCCTCATCCATCCACCACGGCAAAGCTGCCGCAGCAGTCGGGCGAGGACAAGGCAGAACCCAAGACCAAAGATCAGAACGGCGAAAACCGAGACCTCAACTGTCCCTCCTGAGCCACACCGACCAAACCACAGTGTGGCTGGAGTCGGCACCGAAAAAGCGCGAAACACAATGTCAGAAAAAGAAGGAAAAAAGAACCGCAGCCCCAAACGCCAGGCGTGAAGTCGGGGGTTCACAACTGCCTTTGCCCAAGCCCGCGCTCTCCCCGACCCAATCCTTCCCATCCATTGATTCGTCCCGTCTCTGCCAGAGCATCAACGACCCACAGCCCTCGGAGCCCAGATCGCAAGCGCTAATGCTGGACCGGGGTGATGTGGTGTGATGACCAAGGCTGTGATGACGGACGGCGGTGAATGATGCTCCTTTCCTTTTTTGCCACCTCCCCGAAATCCTTTTTTTTTTTTGGGTTTGCCCCGGGCCCCCCTTTCCCCCTCCATCAAAAGGAAGAAGAAAAACAGGCATTTGATGGCCGCCGCCCAAAGGAAGGAAGGTTAAGCCTTCTCTGGGGAGGGAGAGGAAAGAGACCGGGGGGCTTTTTGGTGGTACACGGCGGTCGAATATTCCTACAAGCGTACGGGAGAGAGAACGAGAGAAAACGAAGGTGCTGCTGCGCGCGGAGGATGGCCGGTTCACCGAATAAGTACACAACCCGGGGTGTCAAGGACAGCCTCGGGGTGACTCAAAGTTGGGTGGGTGTTCCGGCTGGAGAGGGAGGGATGCCGAGTGGCAGTGATCCTCTTGATCCCACGCGAGAAGGTGGGGGGTGATTTGGAGGCGAAGGTATGGCTACCGTGGACGGAACGAGACAAGCAGGCGAGAGTTCGTCAGTGGCCGGCGAAGGGAACAGCAGGCAGTGCGAGTGGCGCGGTTAGCAGGCGAGTGGGCGGGTTTAGTCCTCCTCCGAGTCGACCTCGTCCTCGCTCTCGTGGGCGACGGGCTCGGCGGCGCCGCCAGGGCCCTCGATCGACTCGATGGGCTCCTGGCTGCCCGAGCCCTGCCGCGCGGCCTGGGCACGCAGCTCATTGAGCTGCTGAATCCGCCGCTCCTGCTCGATCTTGCTCATGGGCTTGTTCTTCTTGGACTTGCTCGAGGGGCCGCGCGACTTGGCAGCGGGCGGGTCGGCCGCCGCGGGCGCCACCTGCGCCCCGTACTGCCGCTCCTTCTCGGCCCGCGCGTTGGGGTTGGCCTTGATCGCGATCTCGTACAGCTTGCCGAGGGCCTCGTCCGAGACGGTGTCGATGTCGAGCTCGAGCTCGCCGGCGTCGTTCTCACCCTGGCCCGTGTCCTTCTTGATGAGGTCGATGGCACGTTCCAGCAGGGGCCCGTCGAGGTTGCCGAGTGACTCGACGATAATGTCCTTCTCGATTTGGCTGATCTTCTTCTTGGGCGCCGCCTTCTTAGTGCCGCCGCCCCGCTTGGGAGCCCCGCCGCCGCCGCCCGAGACAGCAGCCTTCTTGCTGGACACGGACGCGCCGCCACCGCCGCCCCCAGACTTCTTGGACTTGGCGGGTTTCGCCTTGCTGCCGTTGCCTCCACCGCTGCCACCGCCCGCCTTCTTGGTCGGGAGGTTGGCCAGCTTGGCGCGCTCGCCCATGAGCTGCTTCTGCAGGAGGGCGACAACCGATTGGGTGATCTCAACGTCGACCATGTCGGCGGTGCCCGAGTTGACCATGTCGTTGAGCTTCTTCTGCTCCGGCTCGAGCCGCTTGAGGATCGTAGCCACGCGGTTCTCGACTTCCTTGCGCTCCTCGTCCTGCTCGTGGTCGGCCTCGGACTCGGCGTCGTCCGAGTCGGACTCGTGGCGCGCATGACCGCCGCCGCCGGACGCAGCCGGCACGTGCGCGGGCGCCGCCGTGACGGGCGCGTGCTTGGCCATCCACTCGTCCTTCTTGGACATCTCGGCGCGGTACAGGTCCTGCAGCCGGAGCGCCTGCGAGTAGACGAGGTGGTCCTCGCCGTTGAAGGTCTTGCAGTTCTTGATGATCAGGTCAAAGTCCTTCTCGAACTCCTTGGCGTTGGTGTAGTCGCCCGCCGAGAGCTTGTTGGCCATGGTCTGCAGGTCCATGGGCCGCTTGATCACCTTGTGGTAGTGGGGGATGTTGAGGGCGACGGGGTCCACGGGTTGCAGAAAGGCGGCATTGATGTCATAGTGCTTTGTCTTGCGCAGCTCGATGAGCACCTCGTCGCAGAAGCGCAGGTCGAGCGGGAGCTTCTTCTTGCGCTTCGTGTCGTACACGAGGTCCTTGGAGTGGGCCGGCTTGACCGGCCGCTTGGCCCGACTGTCGGGCTTGGTCGAGTCACGACGGATCAGCGGCACGCCGTTGCTACCGGGCGGGAGCGCAAAGGCAGGCGACTCGGGGACTGCGGGCTTTGGCGCCGGGGCGGCCTCGGCGGGCTTGGAGGGGCGGCTCGCAGCGGAGGGAGTGGAGGCAGCAGGAGCGACGGGGGCGCGGGGTTCGGCATGCCGAGTCGGATGCGCCTTGCCCGACTCCTTCTTCTCGGGCTTGGGGGGCTCCGAGGCGTACGAAGTGGCCATGCGGTTGAGGATGGCCTCGCGGCACGCCTTGGCCTGCAGCGTGACGTCGTGGCCCTCGCCGTTGAACGAGACGGCGTTCTCGACCATCAGGTCGAGGTCCCGCTTGAAGTCGCCCATGGTGGCGTAGCGCGGCCCGTCACCGCGCAGGCGCTTCTCCATGGTGCTGATGTCGGTCGGGTTGGAGACCTTGGTGGAGTAGTCGGCCCACAGCTGGGGCCACAGGTGCT
Organism: Staphylotrichum tortipilum; assembly: GCA_033296695.1. Lineage (NCBI taxonomy): Eukaryota > Fungi > Ascomycota > Sordariomycetes > Sordariales > Chaetomiaceae > Staphylotrichum > Staphylotrichum tortipilum. Next base: position 5,614 of record MU855918.1, read on the forward strand.
GGACGGGCAGGCGGAACAGCGCGCCAACTTTTGTCTTCTTGACACCTGCCAGGACGATGCGGATCTGCTTGCTCTGCCATTCCGTCATGGGGGTGTTGTTGAGTGACTCGTCGTCCAGCTTCTTGCGGCCGCCACCGGCGACTTGTGGTGACGGCCGCGCGGCGCCTGGTTTTCGATCTACCTCCATCTTGTCTCCTGCTGCCGACGCCACGTCGGTCTTGACCTGCACTTGGTCGGCGTGCTCTACCTTGGTGCGCTTCGCAACCGGTTCATCCTCGCTGTCAATGTCGCGCTCTCTCGAGACCTTGGCTGAAGGTTGAGCAGAGTCGGATGTGGTGGTTTCTGCAGCAGGTGGCGGCGGGGGTGTCAGGGCGCGAGATGGAGAGGGCTTGGGGGCTAGTTCTGCCTCAACAGCGGGAGCTGTAGTGGCGTCGGTCACGGTTGTTTCTTGCTTAGTCTCGGAAGTGGCTGGAGCCGCCGGGCTCGCGGCAGGCTCCTCTGTTCCCCCCATTGTGACGTCTTTTTTTGTTAATGCATCCGCCGATTCCAAGCCCGCTGGTTCGACCGGATCAACTGCGTCGTCATTAGGCGGGGTCTTCTCCTTGGAGGCCGGCTGGGCCTCGGGTTGTGGCTTGGGGTGGGACTTGGGGGAAAGGGCTTCGTCGGATTGATGGTCGTCGGCGGGGAGGGGCAGCGGCTCGACAGGCGCATCGGGCATGTCGGTATCGGCGGGCGCGGTCGCGTCATCCATCTTGACCTTATCCAGCCCGGTCGCGATGTCGCGCTCGGGTTCCTCTTTGCCCGGTTGGTCGTCAGGCTTTGTATTCTCCGCAGGGGCAGCGGGAATTGCGTCTGGGGTCGTGGCGCGCGCGTCCCCGTTTGGCTTTGTCGCGGTCTCCGAATCCGCGTCGGGTTTGGTTGTGAGTGGCGAGGGAGAAGGAGGAGGAGAGACAGAGGAGTGGCTACTGGTAATCAAGATTAGAATGCGATCGCAGAGAGGACAGAGAAAAAATGAATTGCCGGGAGACAAAGAACGAACGCGTGAAAACCTACCCGTTGATCGCAGGGCTGCCGTTTGGGCCGTCCTTTGCGATTGGGAGAGAGGCCGCCTTGAGCGGCTTCTCGACGAGGATCGCACCCTCTGATTGTTGGGTGGTCATTTTGGTGCCTTAGCCGATGGGGTGTGAAATGGGTTATTAGGTTTGACGCGACATTAAATCGGCTGGAGATGGCGCGCGGTTAGTGGTGCATGTCACTTTCGTGAGTTGCGAATGCGCCGCGCCGGGAAAAAACAAGGAGGAGAAAAAAGAGGTCGCGAGATGGGAGTTTTGTGGCGCAAGGTTGATGAATCGCGGAGGTGGGGAAAGGATGGGTTTTGGGGATGGTGGTTGAGTTTGCTGCAGGATGCGGCGCAAGCTTGCGGCGGGGTGGTGACGGCAAGCTTGGGAATAGTTGCGCGGCGTACGGTGGATGCGCAGGTCGATGGCGGGGATGGGGTTGGGTCGTGTTGGTTAGGCGGGCGCACAGCGGGTGGGTCGAGCAGGTGGTGTGTGCGAGAGCATGCAAGGGAAGGGGGCCCGTGCACACGCGTTGGGGTCGTCGCGAGAGGCGAAATGCGGGAAGGGGAAGAAAAAAAAAGGGCAACCACTCACCGATTCGCGAAAAAAAGCGAGCTGGGGGGAAGGCTGAGAATTATAGACTTCCTGGTTCCAGCCTCGCGATGGGCGCGGTGGTCGGCGATGGAAAAACTCGACGGCGACCAGGGGAGGGCAGGGAGGAGGGGAGTTTAACTTTTAACTGGGGTGTGGGCGGGGGTGGTGATGCCAGTCGCGGTGGCTGGTGTGGGTGGATGCGCAGTATGTGTGGCAGGCGCGCGAGGGTCGAGCGGGCAGAGTCAGGCAGGCAAGCAGGCAGGCAGTGTGGGTGAGAGGGGACTGTGATCTCGATTGCGACAGGCGGCTGCGACAACCCTGGCTGGGCCGACAAGATGAGTGCAGGTGGTGAGGGATGCGAGCGACGTCGCGTTGGTGGCTGGTGGTGGCTGGGTGGGGGTGCCTGTCGCGCTGTGGTTGGCTGGGTTGAGTTGGTTGGTGTGCCGGGACTTCCCTCAGTTCGAAATTTCTGGGTTGAAAACCCATTATCAGTCCCGGTTGGGAGGCTGTGGCTATTTATCACAGCTGGCCTAGCCCAGCGCGCAGCCCGATGGGCCCGCCTCTGACTGGCTACCTGTGCTTATCGACGTTGGCAAGGACCCCGCTCATTGGCCCTAGGGGGCCAAAGTGGGGACGTGCGCGAGCGCAACACGGGGACCACAAAAAAGTGTCACTGGCATCTGTACCACTCGACCTGGACAATTTTGCATCCTGCCGCCGTCGACTCGTGTTCTTGACGACGCGACGGGGCGCCGGTGCCTCTCCTCGGGGGGAGGAGGGGAGGGCGGTTGTGGGAGGAGATGCGCCTGGTTGCGATGAAGCACCAGGGACCAAGACATGGAGGAAGACACAACAGCACAGACAGGCAGCAGAGCCGTCAGATGCAACACGCAGCGCAGGCCGCGACTCGGCTCAGGTTGGTTGGTTGACAAAGGGAAGCGCGAAGGGCCGTCCGCAACCGCTGACGCAAAGGGCGCCACGCGACACTTCCGGCGCGAGGGCAGCACGGAACCCTCGGAATGACCACCTGGAAGTCGACTCGAATGGTGGCGCCAGCATCGTCGCTCGAAAACGCTGGTTTGGTTTCACTGGCCGTCGCGCAAGATCGTCGTCGCAAACTGACGAGCTGCTGCCTCACGCGCAAACGACATGCTAGCAGGAGAGCCTGGACCTTAGGCGCGGCGGCGGCGCTGCAAACAACGCTAAAAGCACAGGGGGCACGCGAGAATGACGCGACACCCCCGGCGCAAACGCCTCAAATCTGTCCGAAAATGTCTGCGCGCTGCCGCACACACGGTGGCCTGCAATCTATCCGTGCTCGTACCGTCGGCGGATACAGACGCGGTCGTCCGGGCCATCGCAGGTTCGCTTGGAGTGCTGAGTTGCTTGAAATTGGAAAATTTGGAGCCTCCGTCACCTCTTGCCATCTGCGGGCGAAGCTGGGGCGAAAGAAAGCAAGAGCAGAGCAGAGAGCTCCCCGCCAGCCAATAAATTCTGGGAGCTTGGGCCAACAGCTAAGCGGCCAATCAGCTCCCCCTGCTGCCTACCCTGGCATGTGTCATTGAGTCACGGGGTGTGCTTCATGATCACCTGATCCGCGGCGAGCCACAGTTTGGTTCAAGTGGAGCCAGCCACAGGGCCCCGCAGAATCGAGGCTGAAAGCGCCAAGCCAGAGGCGCCCCAGAAAAAAAAGTTGGAGCAGAGAGGTTCCCAAATTTTTTGCTGCATCCGCATGCGAGCGACACAAGCAGCAGACGTCCTCGTGTCTCATTCCTCATTCTCTTCGCCCCTGTGGTGTCCCTTTGCGCCGAATTCGCCTGGCAGTCGCGCGGGCCATTGTGCTTGTTCTAATTGAGGCATTGCCTGCCTGCCGTTGGCAATCCACTGCTGGGACCCCCTCACCCTCCTGCCATTTCCCGATCCGCCGCAAACCGAAGTCTGCCATGGCTGCGACCAAGCGCAAAGCCGCGACGACCATCGCGAAGCCCGTGGTGAGGCAGAGCGCGAAGGCCACCATCAGGACCAGGATCAACGAAGCCAAGGCCTCGGTGTCGACTGGCCTGTCAAAACCAGACTCGAAAACATCCACAGAGGCGCGCGACGCCGAGGACCAATCTGGCTCCGACGACGAGGAGGCGGGCAGCGAGAATGAGGACCAACAACCCACAGACCAAAAGACGGCTTCTGCCCCGAGCGCTAGGCAAAAACAAGGTCAGGACGAGGCGGATTCGGATGCGGTAATGCAAGAAGGCGGCGACAACTCGGACGGCGAACCGGCAGCCCCCACGTTCGGCGACCTCATGCGCGGCAACTCGACCATCGACGTCCCGGCCTCCCTGGCCGCCCAAGCAGCGGCTTCCCAGACCTCCCAACTCCAAGCACAGCAGCGCCCGACCGCCCCCATCAGCGCGACCTCGCTCGGCACCGTCTTGAACCAGGCCCTCCGGACCGACGACGCCGACCTGCTCGAGTCGTGCCTCCAGACCACCGACGTCAAGATAATAGAAAACACCATTAACCGCATGGACTCGTCGCTGGCGAGCATCCTCCTCTCCAAGCTCTCGGCGCGCATGCACCGCCGGCCGGGCCGCGCCTTCGGCCTCATGCGCTGGATGCAGTGGACTCTCATCGCGCACGGCGGCGCCCTCGTTACACAGCCGGACCTGGTCGCCCGGCTGGGCGAGCTCAGCCGCGTGCTGGAGGAACGCTCGCGGGGCCTCTCCAGCCTGCTCGCTCTCAAGGGGAAGCTGGACATGCTGGACTCGCAGATGAAGTTCCGCAAGTCGGTCAAGGCGGCGGGCGCGAGCCGGAGCCGCGGCGGTGACGAGGAGGAGCTCAGCGAGGAAGAAGAGGAGGACGCGGACGAGCCTGGGGTGGTGTATGTTGAGGGACAAGAGACATTGGTTGGCGGCGCGCTGCTCACGAACGGGACTGCTGGGCGGGGTGGTGTCGACGAGGACGACGACTTCCCGGCTGGCGCTGCCGGCCTGTCGGACTCTGAGGAGGAGTCAGACGAGGAGTTTGAAGAGGAGGTTGACGAGGAGCTGGCGGACGCCGAGTCGCTCGACGAGGACGAGGTCGACCACGACGATGTCGAGGACGAGGAGGAGGAGAGCGAGGGCGAGGAGTCAAGGCGGCCGGCCAAGGTGCGGAGAGTGTCGGAGCGGATCGCAAAACGGAAGTGAGAGAGTGAGAGGGGGAGTGGGCTAGGCGTTTTTGGGCAATAATGTAAATGATCGGCGACATAGACGGCATTTGTCGTAGAATTGCACTGGGAATCTGTCTGTGAAGGGGTGTCTTCGGAGCTGTTCAAGTTCTCTGCCGAACTTGAAGTGCTCCCTCGACTCTTGGGTCCCTCCTCTCCGTGCCCAGGGAAACAACCAGACTCATACCTCCCTTCATTGAAAATCTATACTTAGAGACAACAACTGTACTGTTAGTTATCCCTAAGATAACCAAGTTTATATGTCGGTAGGAGCTAGTTTGTCTTGTAGGGACGCCTCGGTCGACGCCAGGATGATCCTGCCACTGCGGATGACCCTGTCCGCGACGTGCTTCAACCAAAGTTGCAGCTTTGGTATCGTTGCCTTGCTGAAACTCGACTCCACCATCTGATTAGTTAGCTGTGAGCTCCTGAATAAAAGGGTACGGTCCTGCTCATGGCGGCTACGAAGGTCCATGTCAAAAGAGCCGTGTGGAAAGGATGACGGGTGAGAGCCGCGATCGACACCTGCGAATTCAAACCTTGGATTCTCGGGCCAGGGTGACTGGCTGGCCAAGTGAACTTGCCATTAGAACCATGATTCAACAAGCTGGACTTGCAATGAACTAGGGGCATTGGGTGACAGTCGCAGAAACTAACCAGCAACAGTCACCGTGCTGGCGATGATCGAATGCCCATCGCCTACATCTTCGTCGTTTATGACCTCTCACAGTAGATGATTAGTAACGTGCCAACTTTGGCCGGGCTCTCACCTCGATCCTGTTTTTCTACGCAGTGATCATCTCCGGGTGGGCTTCGCTCCGAGTCAACCCAGATCTTGTGATATGTGACAAACACCGCCACCGACGGGTCGACGCGAGGCCGTCATTTTTGGCCGGCACCCGTTTCTCTGTCTCGCATTGTCGCAGGGCTGCCACGGCCGCTGTAAAGGGCCACACGGCACAGCCGAGTGGAGCACTGGGGTGGCTGAGTTGCCTAGCATTCGAAGTCCAAACATACTGCGCCGGCGAGCCCCAAGCTTGCGATGCAGGCGCAAGGACATGGCTGATGTGCAGGTGACAGAGGGGCATGAAGGGTGCGTTTGGGGCCGCAGGGTGGAGAAGGGCCGTGAGGTTTGTCTCTGGCACTTGGGGCTGGACTGGCAGCTGGCGGGTGTCAGCCGCCTTCCCTCTCCACGAGCAAAAAGCCGTCTCAGCGTCTGTTAGTGGGCGCGGAGCTGCGCCCAGATAAAGGTCAGGGATTTGTGCTCAGGCGTTGAGCAGCAACGGGAGCTTATCTCGCTCCATCATGAACCAATCATCCGAAAAGCAGGGCAGTTATGTAACTAAACGAAACGAGCGGGGCTGATGTGCCAGGAACGCGAGGTCCACACCACCGTCAGCACCAGCCTGGTCAACTGGCCCTGCTTGTGGTGAATAGCGTGCACAACCTTCCGCGCACACGCGGGTTTGCATATGCTGCACCTCGCACGGAATAGGTACATAAATGTGTGCGCTTGGGAAGCCTTGGGGCTGACAAGCCCCCATCGTATCTCTGAAATGCCCACTCTTTCGGCTTCCTGTCCAATAAAGTTCCCAGCAGGTGACAAAAAAACAGCCCTCGGAGGACATGGCGCTATAACCCTCGGCACGAAGAAATGTGGTTGGTTCTCTTGCATGCATGCTGACCAGGGTTATTTGAGCCGGCAGGGCAATCGTGATCGCTGTTTTGCAGGTGTGGTGTGATGCAGTGCAGAAAGAATAGGTAATTAAGGCAGCAAGTGGGCTGGCTGAAAGCAGAGGTGAGAAGGGTATTGGATCCCACCAACCCCATTTAATTGGCAACTGAAGAGCATCGCAGAACATGGTCACATGCGTGGCCGGTTGGCGTGGAGGACACTGGAGATGGTGGCGGTCCGGTATGCGCATCAAAATATTGGCGGCGATAAAACTGTCGTGTAACGTTCTCGGAGAAGCGAAGCCTTGCAAGCAAAGGATCCCTCCCGCAAAGACTTGCAGCTGCAGAAAAAGAAGAATCTGGTCGGCAAACTTAGGTACCTGGTGCCTGTAGTTCCCTGTGTTGCCCACAGCGGCCGGGGCATGGCCATTGGCTTGACGGACATGCTTGTATGCATGTGTGAGCTCTCTCTGAATAGGTCGGTAGGTTCAAAACTGATATTAAACCCCGCAAGGCGAGGAGAACAAAGCCCCTCTCCTTTCCCCTTCCTTTCACATCGCTTCTCAAGACTCTACCAACATCCTCTCCGTCAATACCAACCTCGCCGGACTGCACCTTCTCAGATTTGATACCCAATTCCAGCCCTCAACAGCTCACTATCATGGCAGGTGTTGCCGAAGCCTCGGCCATAATCGGCCTACTTTCTGGCGTGATCACCACCGTCGCGGCCATCAAGACCGTTTACGATGCAGCAGCCGACGCTGAGGGACTGCCAGAAGCGTTTAGAGCCAAGACGACCAGAGCGACCGGGAGCGACAGGGTGGTCGAGGACCCAGTGGTCCTCGCAAAACATATTCGATCCGTGAAGCACAAACTGAAGAAGACGCGAGCGCGAAATTAAAGATAACCCTAAGGAACGACGCTCCTTGGAACATTGTTGACACAACGCTTTTAAACCCTTCCGACTTTCCACCTCCGGACTCTCCACCTCCGGACTCTCCTCATTGGGACTGGGACTCGCCATCTGGAAACCCGCCATTTGGAAGTCTGCTTGTTGAATCAGGACACTCCACCGAACTCGGTGAACCTGGATCTGACCGGGACGACTTGGCAGTGGCTCTAGCAGCCTCCTTTCCGGCAATGTCACAACCCGACCGGAGTGCGGCGCCGGACGCCGCCGGACCGGATCTTGGGGGCAAAGGGGGTGTGGAGGGCTTGCTGCGGCGGCTTGAGGAGCTCAGCGAGGAGAATAGCCGGCTGAAGCATCAGCTACAGAACAGAACCGCCTCCAACAATGTACCCAAGCTCCGGGCTACTGTAGCATACCGATGGCGGACGCTGTACCGTATCGAATCAGATGTCTTTCTCGAGGAGCCGTCCTGGTCTGTCGGAGACTCCAACCGGCATACTCTCAAGGGCCGGCTGCCTGTGGCGAGTACAATCGAGTATCTGAAGCGCCATGAGGACATTGCGTTTGTCGCCTTCAGAAACTACAAACCCGCTCAGACCCTCCCGGCCGGCGCTTTGGGGGCCGACGACGGGACGTTTCCAACCCCTACACCCTCGAGAGAAGCGGTGCGACTGGTGGCGCCGGCCATGATTGACGCGATGGACCAGTTCCTGAACCACATACCCGACTTCAAGACCATGTTTCCCGACTTCGATCTGAGAGCGGAAGTTCCGGAGCCCTATCTATTCTGGTTCTTCTCACGTCGCGGCGCTGATTCCGCGCTGCAGTCCCTGTCTGGCGAGAGGAGGAAGTTGATGGAGCTCTTTCGGGACTGGATCGAAGGCTCGTACGGCGACGAGTGGAGTTATATCGATTCCCAGTTTGCGGACGGCCTGGTCTCGCCGCTCTCTATGAAGTACCTTATCCGGCCTGGAGAAGTCGTCGTATCTCGCAAGAATCGACTCGTCGGCTCGTACATGGCGGCATCCTGGGTCAAAAGCGTCGAGCCTCTCCAGGGCCGGTTGAAACCACTCGACTCGGCCCTCGCGGATGCTGAGGAGGAGGGTCACGAACCGAAGCGCTCACCCCAAACGGCGACCTACCGTTGGTCAGTCGATTCGTGGGCTTGGTCCTTTGATGGTCGTTTCCGTAAGGCAGGTCGGGTATTGGACTTAGAGATCCAAGCCCCAACACCGCGCAGCAGCGTGCCCATCACGTCATTGGACATATTCCCGCTCCGCTTCTGGGATGGAGGCCTCGAGGAGCTGCTGAAAAAGAGGGGCCGGACGTTTTGGAAGTGTCGAAGGGGGCAGCTAGTGTCCTACGTTGATGAATACGGTGACGAGATGAACGTGGTGAGTCATGTCTCTTTGCTCTCACATGCTGGCTGAACCTGACGAGCACGCTCACGCCCCCCCGTTACCGTTATAGGGAGGTGAGAGGTACATGGTCGATGTAACGACCTATTACCAGTTCCGGAGACGAAAGGAGCAGAGCAAGCTCTCCCAGAATTACACCCTCAGCGAGGAGATCGAGTGGCCCAAGGCTTCCGCGGCGGATGAAATGGATGTGGCCAGATTCAACGACGATGAATTCCCCGACATCAACGAGCTACTCGTCTTCCCTCGGACTATCATCGCTTATGATCTGCGGCGCAAGACATGGAGTAAGTTTCATATACCTGCCAAACGGACCTAGATTACTCTCTTGATGTTCTGAACAGGGACCGCGTCTGACCAAGAGCTCTCAGCCGATCTAGAGGTGGACCAAATTCGTGACGTGTCGTGGAACACGCAGGCCTTTGACAGCCTGGCCATCGAGGACGACCATAAGGAGCTTATCCAAGCCCTAGTCACTCACCAGATCGAGTCTTCCAAGGGCACCGATATCATAGCCGACAAAGGGAACGGCCTCATCATCCTGTTGCACGGCGGCCCTGGGACCGGCAAGACTTTTACAGCCGAGAGCATGGCAGACTTTGCGGGGAAACCGCTCTACCGAGTGACATGTGGCGACATCGGTACCAATCCCGAGCAAGTCGAGACGTACCTAGAGTCTGTTCTGCACCTCGGGCTGATCTGGGACTGCGTCGTTTTGCTTGACGAGGCCGATGTGTTTCTGGAGGAGCGCGGCCAGGCGGACCTAGCTCGCAATGCCCTGGTCTCCGTGTTCTTACGAGTGCTCGAGTACTACCAAGGCATCCTGATCCTCACGTCCAACCGCGTCGGCAGGTTCGACGAGGCGTTCAAGTCGCGCATCCAGCTCTCGCTGCACTATACCCAGCTCGACATCTCGCAGCGGCGCAAGATCTGGCGTAACTTCATCAAGAGACTGCAGATCCTAGACAAGGACAACATCGACATCGACGACTTGAACGACCATATCGAAGATCTGGTCAAGTGGGAGATGAATGGGCGCGAGATCCGCAATGTCATCACGACAGCCCGCCAGCTCTCGCGGTACCGGAAAACCACCTTGCGGTATGCCCTTCTACAGCACGTCATTAATATTACTGGGAAGTTTGAGGAGTATCTACGGAAGGTCAAAGAGGGCATGACGGACGAGGAACTGGCGAGGGACGAGGGCCGTCGCTGAACTCAGGTACCTAGAACTAGGTCTCAAATTTATTGAACTGAGCTAACGAATGAAGAAGTTCCCCGACCACCTGAAGCAGGGCATATATTGATGGGGGCGGGGCCAATAGTTGATGGGTTGAATGGTTGTCTGTTTCTGTTTTTCAGTAGTTACTTTACATAGTGCGTAGACAAGGAGGCACAAGACTCACCAGAGGCGAGGCGTGCTCAAACGAAAGCCTTCCGAGGTGGCCAAGCCCTCGCTCGTCCAAATTAAGGAGAGCAGAAGGAGGCCGTCTCGGCTCCATTTCATCCATACGACTTTGCGACTTTACCCTAGAGTTCGTTGATGCTATGACACGATGAGCTCAAACTCGACGTATGACTTGGCCAGCAGCGGTGCAAGCGTCTTGCCTACAGCAGAGCGTAGATAGCCGAATTCCTCGCCGTCATCTTGGAAGCACAGGATGATGTGGTCTTGCTGCTCACAGGGCTCCAAGCGCCTGTCGCCGGCCTCGCTTTTGCCGACATTGGCATCTGTGATCCGCATCTCGCCTATGAGCTTGACATCGACGTTGTGCAGCTAGCGCGGATGAATCGCGTCCCAAGTCAGAGCGGTCGGAGAGGCCAATGTGGTGATCACTCACCATGCCGTAGCATATGGTCTCTTCGTTGTCTGTCGAAGTGACAGACTCGGCTGTCGATTGGATTGAGTCCGGCGCAACGGACGGCGAGTGCGAGGTCGCCTGGGATGAAATGGGGATCGATTGAGACGGGTAGAAGTCAAGCAAGGCCATAGTATTTCCCCATTCTGTAAGCGCGCTGGCTAGGTTGTAGTCTGTCTCATCGAGGCCTATCGGCGACATCTGGTTGCCGACACTCAGGTGAAGCAGGATATCGCTAAACAGATCTGGGAGAGAGTCCGCTAGTTGCATAAGGGGAACATTGAAAGTGACATCGTCTGCCTCCTCGATGGGATCCAGGGCTCGCTTCAGAGGGTTGGACATCGTGATGAATCGATAGCCCCTAGTTGTCGAGGAATCTTAAGCTGGCTATCAGATGTCAGAACCAAGGCAATTTTGGCCATGGTTCTGGTCAGAACCAAGGCACCACCTTGGTCCCAGCCACAGGCATTTGGAGTCAGCCTTGGAGTCAGCCCTGGAGTCAGCCTAGAGGCATTGCCGCCGCCACAGCGGCGACGGTGTAAGCCGACGGCCGTCCCAGGAAAAGATCAGCGCTGTGACGGTGATACGATGGGGGTTTCGTGGGCGGTCTCATCCACCAGGGAAGCCTGGGGGCCAGACAGTCAAAAGGCCCAGGGCACGCGCCCGTGGGAGAGAGAAGACAGAGGACAGAGACACGTACAATTGAAGCAATTCCCAGTCCCACACACATATCGGTTTGAGCCTACTTTCAGTGCCTTTTGATTGCCCCCATACAACAACTGCAGTGGTCCCAAAAAAAAAAAAATCAGCTGTTCCAACATCAGAAATCTCAACCTACGTCATCCACGCTATGCGGGCGGGCCAGCCAGACTTTACGCTCACGGCTTTGCTTCGGACCCATGTGTCATACTGTAGAGAAGAGCTTGGTAGCGTCTGGGGTGGGAGGTAACAAAGTGCATTGCCTAGCTCCCGTGACAAAGGGAACCAAGCGAGTATATATTGAAACGGAGTCAACACTCCTCAAGGAAAAACACACCCAAAAGCACCCACACACCTCATGCTCTGTCTGTCTCTGCTGGAAATGGCACCTCAACAGGGCCACTGACGAAGGAAAGGCGCGGCTGCTCCGCAAACAAAGTGTAAATAAAAGGTCAAGACATGTCTCCCTCTGGTCAGATGGTGTGACGAACCACGGGTGCAGAGCACTCTGAAAGGGTTCGCGAAGGTAGTCAACGTCTGCAAAGGTTCGGTGAAGCCAAAGGGTTCACAACAACTAGTGTCTCAATCGCCAAAGATATGCAATGGTAGTAGCAGTGATCGATGTGTTTGCTTTACTGAGGAAGCTCCAAGCTCCCTCAACGA
>MU855919.1:0-17683 GCA_033296695.1 Staphylotrichum tortipilum
TCCTCCCGCCCCGCCACCGGCCCCTCCACCCTCAATTTCAAATCCCTCGGCTACCGCGTCGGGCACACCCTCGTCATCCCCCGCGCGAAACGCACGCTCTCCCCTGGGGGTTCTCAATCCCAGCTTGTGAATGAGGAGAAGGAGGATGGGCAGGAGGAGGAGGAACAGGGGGGGGATAAGAAGGGGTTTGTGAGTTTGGGAAGGGAGGAGGAGGGGACGGTGGGGGTTATTCCGGGGGCGGTGGGGGAGGTGGTGAGGGTCGGTGGGTGGTTGAGGGGGGGGGGTGGGGAGGGAGGGGAGGGGAGGGGATGTGAGAGTTGTGGTGGGGAGGGGGAGGGGAAGGGGTTGATGAAATGTACTGGGTGTGGGGAGGTGGGGTATTGTTGTAAGGTCAGTTCTCTTCTTCTGTTCTTCTCTTGGCTGTTTGGTCTTTTTGGTTTGGATGGGAGAAGTGCTGATAGGTGTGGGTGTCAATCTAGGCGTGCCAGGTCAAGGGGTGGAATGAGGGCGGCCACAAGGCTGAGTGCAAGATCATTAAGGGAATTCGGGCGATTTGGCCGTGAGAGTGGGCGACAACAATTGCAGACTGGGGCTCACACTTGCAACGGCGAGGCAAGTAAAAGAGTCAAATTCCAAACGGTAAAAGCCAACCGAAAGCAAGGATATAACATCGCCGTCAACGCCAGGCCCAAGACAAAATAAATACACCAGATCCAATTCCCCCTTAAATCCCCGTACTCATCCACCCCATCGTGCCTACCACCGACACCAGCATGACAATCGTCAGGATGCTCGCGCCCGCCTTGTCCCCCACCGTCAGGGGCGGCAGCTCCCCCTTGAAGTTATCCGAGTGCATCCCCGCATTCGGATCCCCCTTACTCGTGCCGCCCGTCGCGTTCGTCACCGGCGGCGCGGCTTGGGTGATCAGCAGCGACGACACGGCCGCGAGCACATTCATCTGCTGGCCGGCGCCATGACTCCCGTCGTACGCCTTGGTGGTCCACTTGAAGCCGCAGGTGCGGGCGTTGACCTCGCCGGCGCACGTGGCGATGGCGGCCTCGGTTGACGTCTTGAGCACGGGCAGCACCGTGGGCGCTAAGAAGGGCGCGATCTGCGTCGCCGTCGCCAACCACCGGTGCAGGTAGCCCTTGAAGCTGAGCATGTCGGTCGTGCACGACATGTGCTCCTCGCACGCGATCTCGTAGGCGATGTTGTCCGGGAAGAAGGTCGTGATGGTGGCGTCGACGAGGCCCGTGAGGCGGCCTTTCCACTTCTCGTCGCCGTTTGTCTGGGGGAGTTAGTTTACCCGGAATGCACAACTAGAGAAAGCGAAACCTACGTAATTGTACATAAAGGCGGCGCCCAGCAGGTAGACGGCGTTGTTGTACGAGAACTGGGCGCGGTTGATGTCGGTGCAGTTGTTCTGGACGTGGCCGCCGTCGTAGATGTTGTACTTGGCGTCCATGAAGCCGACGCTCGTGACCCAGTCCCACGTCTTCTCGGCCCAGTCGGCGTACGTCTGGTTGTTGGTGTAGCGGGCGAGGCGCGCGCCGAGGTTGAAGAAGCAGCCGTTGGCGATGCCTGAGAATACTGTTAGGAGGAAGGGTCCACCCTCCTAGGGGCTTAGGGCGCTCACTGTTCTTGTAGTCGTATCCGTTGTTGGACAAGGGAATCTGCCAGCGCAGACCGCCGTTGCAGGTCTCGTCGTGGCGCTGGGGGTCGGCCTGGGTGTGGAAGACGGCCTGGGCGAGGGCGAGCCACTGGGGCTGGTCGGGAGGCGGGTTGGGGAAGTTATTCTCGGCGGCGAGCATGGCCGACATGCCCCAGAAGCCCTGGTCGTCGTTGCCGAGCGAGGCCGTGACGTTGGGCGGCATGTAGTCCTTGTCCGGGCCGACCTGCCACAGCATGGCGTCGGTGATGAGCTTGTTGTACGAGTCGTCGCCCGTGAGCTTCCAGTAGTCGATCAGTGTCCCCCACATGGCGCCCGCCTCCCACCAGTAGTAGTCGCCCGCGGGGGGAGGGCCGGGCAGGATTCCTGGCGTCTGGCCCGACTGGTTGCCCTTGTAGTACTGGAGGAGGTCCCAGGCGATGTCGGCGGCGGTCGCCTTGATGTCGGCTGTGGGGGCGTTAGTTCTGGAGAGTTCATAACTCAAGTTCGCCTGGCCGTGACAAGGGACGGCGAGGCGACAACAACGCACCTGTCGTCGCGATGCTGTAGAAGGCATCTGCGACGCCGGCGCCGAGCAGGGCGACGGCCGCGAAGCGTGTCAAAATCATGCTAGTGGATGTTGGAGAGAATGCTAAGCGAGCGACTGTGGTCGGAAGCGCGGAGCGCAGGGAGCAGGGCGCAACGCGCAGACGAAAACAAGCGCAAGTCGTCGGGAGGGAGTCGAGACGGGGAGATCACGCTGCGACCATCCACGAGGGGTTGTGGGCGTCGCAGTGGCTGTTTGGACATTCCCGGTAGGATGTGGGATGCGCGGATGGACAGGGAGGGAGAAGGGGAAAACCTGAAATGGGAGGGAGGGGGACACATCCACGGGGCATGCACGAATCGGGCAGGCAGGGGGGGCGGGTGAGTGGGTGAGGGAGTCTGCAGGCGTGCCTCCCAAAAATACAGGCACTCCAATAGCGCGATGCAGGTACACGGGGGCTTCGGGCTAACAATCCCATGTTCCCTGGGTCATCCCCCCAACTCAGAGCGCACGCGGAGTCTGCTCCAGTTCCCCGTGGCTGAGTGGACAGACGGTCCTCTCGGACGCGCGTGCCACAGTAGCGCAAAGCAGCGCTGTGGTGGACTGTCGTGCGGTCTCCAGCGTTGGGGAATGGCACGGATATGGACACAGAAGAGGGCTCGTGGATGGGTGGGGACAGGTCGGGATGAACGAGGTCGTCCAATCTCGACAATCTGCCCGCGCCCCATCCAGCATGCGCGTTCTTGTGCGGACCCGGCGCCCCTGGCCTGGCTTTCTCCTGCGAAGCACTCGGATGGACGTCGCCCTCGATCGTGTCTCTCTTGCGAAACAGCCCGAGCATGACGTGATGCGGACCAGCCCCCATCCCCATCGCCAAGCTGATCGCCTTGGCTTTTCCTGGGCATTTGAGCTTGTTTTTGGAGCCGGGCAGGCCTCGACGAGTCCAACTCCACCGCGGCGACGATGGTTACAACGAATTGCGAGCGCCAATGCGCTCCGCTGATCTTGGCGGGTAATAAACAAGCATTGCCAAGATCCAGGCACAGGCTTGGATGGCTTGGGTCAGCCACGGTCCGAGGGGGAGGGGGATGGACGGGCAAAACAGCAGCGCCCAGATGCATGGCTATTCGCTGCTCCCATGCGCCGTAATCTGCGGCTGTGCCCTGCGGCTGCCGCGTCCCGACGGCAAAGGAATGCCACACTTTGAGGAAAGGCACAGCAATCGATTCCCGGGCCGCGTCGAGGGCGCCGAGTACTACCTAGTTACTCAGTCAGGCAGGATGAAGGTGGGCGGGAATTCGGGACGGTGGTTGAGGGAGGGTTGGTTGAGTTTCGAGAATGAATTTCCCCCTTTGGCCTTCAAGCCACCAACCCGAGGCGCTGCCTTCCAATCCCAGTTCGCAGCCGCCCATGCCTTGATTTTCAGCAGCCGCCACGGAGCAAAAGACGCCAAGTGATCGCCATCGCTTGGTGGCAGGGGGAATTCAACGGGTGGAGCTCTGTACCCCCACATTCCGTTCGCTTCATTACAGCGCGCACTAACCTCGACCCTCGGATGCTCCGTCCAGCAACATCACGCCCGCGCCCAGATGCAGCATCGCGATGGCAGCTGCAACGCGCAGATGGAGGCCACGTGCCGCAGACTGGTTGCCGGGAGCCCCAAATTGAAATTTCTATCCCATCGGCAGCCATTTCTCTCTCACTTGAGAACTACAACGAAGCAGCATCCTGTTATCGCAGCAGGTACCACGCGGTTGTCGACAGAACCGATGCACCGAGGAGTGATGATCATCCCGAGCATCATTGTGGGCTTGGCGGCGCTGGGCAGAAGCGGGCAGAGCTCGGCGGGCACTCATTCCCAGGTCGTTTTGCAGCAGCTGCAGTGTGGGACGCCCGGTCGGACAGACGCACGCCATGACTGCCATGGTTGCATGGCTTGAGTGCTGACAGCTGCTCCTGACTGACTGACTGCCCCTCCCCCGCCTCGGCCACCATCGACCATCCGAGAAAACACTCGACCGCCCCGACCTCGTCTCGACGTCACCACGCGGAATTGACACACGACAGCACGGCCACCAGGGGGACGACGAGTACTCTGTGCAAGGGAACCACCAGGGGCACCACCAGGAGACAGCGGCAGGGCGAAACAGGCACAGACGACAAGCTACCTACGCACACACACACCTGCACCCATCAGCTCTTCACACACTCCCGCCATGGCTGCGTGGGTTGGCATGCGCGCGACGGCCACGCCGTCCCAGGTCGACGCCGTCGCTCGTGCCATCCGCAGCACCCCAATCATCGACCACCACGCCCACCCGCTGCTCAAGCCTGACGCCCTCGCCAAGCACCCCCTGCTGGCCCTGACCACCGAGGCCACGGGCGACGCCATCGACTCGGCCACCACCACCCTGCCCCACCTCCGCGCCGTCCGCCAGCTCGCCTCGGTCCTGCGCTGCTCCTACACCTGGGAGGCCGTCGTCGCCGCCATCGAGGAGCGCCGCCTGGACGGTCCCGACGACTGGACCGCCGACTGCCTGGCCGGCATCGAGACCATCCTGATCGACGACGGCCTCGACCACGAGGACGACGCCAACCCCTACCCCTGGCACGACGACTACACCCGTAGCCGCTGCAAGCGCATCGTGCGCATCGAAAAGGTCGCCGCCGACATCATCCGCCGCCTCGGCAAGGCCTGCGACGACTCGGCCCAGACCGGCGACGTCTTCGACGACGCCTTCGCCATCTGGACCCAGGAGTTCGACTCGTACATCGTCACCGCCCTCGACGACCCGGACGTCGTCGCCTTCAAGTCGGTCGTCTGCTACCGCACCGGCCTCGACGTCACCGACAAGCCCCCCGAGGCCTCCGAGGCCAAGGCCCGCGCCGACTTCAAGGAACTGATCGCCAACTTTGCCCTGCTCGACTTTGAGAAGCTCCAGACAAAGAGCCTCAACGACCTGGTCGTCCACCGCACCGCCAAGCTGATCCGCGACAGCCCCTCGCGCCACAAGAAGCCCATCCAATTCCACACGGGCCTCGGCGACAACGACCTCGAGCTGCCCAAGTCGTCCCCCGCCCAGCTGCAGGGCTTCATCCGCCTGTACCCGACGGTGCCCATCGTGCTCCTCCACGCAGGCTATCCCTTTACCCGCGAGACGGGCTACCTGGCGTCCGTTTACGAGAATGTCTATGCCGACATTGGCGAGGTCTTTCCGTGCGTCAGCCAGGATGGTCAGGAGCGCATCCTGCGCGAGATTCTGGAACTGTGCCCGTGGTCCAAGATCCTGTGGAGCACCGACGGCCACTGGTTCCCCGAGACGTATCTGCTGGCCGTGATGCAGATGCGCGAGGTGTTTGAGACGGTACACACCCCACCTGTCTTCTGCTTCTGCATAAGACCAGATCATCGTTAACTCGTACATCCAGGTCCTCTGCGACTACGTCCGCAAAGGCCACCTCGGCTGGCGGGCCGCCGTCGATCTCGTCCGGGACGTGCTCTTCAAGAACGCCAAGAAACTCTACCATCTCGACCTAGAGTTCTCCGAGCTCGAGGAGGAGCCCGGCCCGGCCCAGGGGTCCTACCTCAGCGACGCCGAGTTGCTGCAGTCCTTCCTCAAGGACCAGCCGGCGCCCGATTTCGTCCGCATCTGCTGGAACGACTTCACCGCCCTGCAGCGCATGCGCATGGTGCCCTTCCGCAAGTTCACGACACTGCTCAACGAGGGCAAGCCGACCGACATCGGCATCACGGCCGCCGTGCTCGGCCTGCTCCAGAACGACACCATGATCCCGAGCGTGTCGGCCACGGGCGAGTACCGCCTCCACCCGGACTTCTCGTCGCTCCGGAAGGGCCCCGTCGATGGCCACGTCAGCATGGCGGGCGAGTTCCGCGCCCCGTCGGGCGCGCGCGTGCCGCTCTGCCCGCGCTCCCTCCTCCAGCGCGCCGTCGAGTACGGCGCCGAGAACGGCCTGTCGTTCCTGATCGGCTTCGAGATCGAGTTCCTGCTCGTCGAGCGCGCCGCCGACACCAGACACGACGTGCCCGGCGCCGCCCCGCGCTACGCCACCCTCACCACCGACGGCCACGCCTGGTCGGTCAGCCGGTACTTTGCGCACCCCAAGATTGCCGCGCTCCTGCGCGACATGGTCGCCGCCCTCGACGGCATGGGCATCTACGCCGAGCAGCTCCACGCGGAGAGCGCCACGGGCCAGTTTGAACTCATCCTCCCGCCGTACCCGCCCGTCGAAGCCGCGGATACCCTCCTCCACGCGCGCGACGTCATGTCGGCCCTCGCCACCGCGGCGGGCTTCAAGCTCACCCTGCACCCCAAACCGTTCGCCCACGCGTGCGGCACCGCCTCGCACATGCACATGTCCATCTCCTCCTCCGGTGGCGACAAGCCCGAGACGTACAACCCCTTCTACGCCGGCATCCTCAAACACCTCCGCGCGATCCTCGCCTTCACCTACGCCAACCCCGCGAGCTACGAACGCTCGTCGGACGGGACGTGGTCCGGCGGGCGGTGGGTCACCTGGGGCACGCAGAACCGGGAGGCGGCGCTGAGAAGGATTGAGGGGTCCCACTGGGAGGTGAAAGTCGTGGACGGGCTGGCGAACCCGTACCTTGCCGTGTCGGCGGTGTTGTTTGCGGGGGTGAGGGGTTTCGTGGAGAGGGAGGCGATGGTGTGGGGGGACTGTGAGATGGACCCCGCGAAACTGACGGGGAATGATCGGAAGGAGCTGGGCGTGACGGAGATGTTGCCCGGGAGCGTGGAGGAGGGGTTGGTGGCGCTCAAGGAGGACGGGGTGTTGGAGGAGATGATGGGGAGGGAGCTGGTGGAGAGGTATGTTGCCGTCAAGGAGGCGGAGGTGACGTTTTTGGGGAAGATGGAGGCTGAGGAGAGGAGGCAGTGGTTGATGGAGCGGTATTGACCGTGCCTCCCTGGTATTGGGATGCCACTCGGGGGTGAGGGGGCGCTGACCCTGGTGAGTTGCCGGTTGCCATGGTGTGATGGGGATGAATGGCGTATTGATAGCCCTGGTGGGAAAGGGGTAGTTCTCACGGACCTGGCCTGGCGAGGCATGTTGGCATCGTGGTTGTAGCCACACAAAACGAGCATGATAGATATTGCGCCGAGATAAACTTAAAAAAAAACCACACTGAGCAATGCAAAACGATTTCCCATAAAGAAAACACCCCTCGACCATCATAACAAAACTCCTCTTTGACGCTCTATCCCAGCCCTCACCCGGCCCCATCACGCAAAACTAACCCTCTAGTCCGCAAAATGCCCCTTCGCCCCCAGCATCCCCTCACTCTGCACCCTCCTCCGCTTCCCCCTCACCTCGGCCAACCAATCCGTCAACCGATACCCCCAATGCCCCGCCACCAACACGCCACTAACGATGTTAATCGCCTTGATAAAAAACACAATCAAACTGTCCCGCGTCTCGACAACGTTCAACAGCATCGGCTCGATGTCGTACTTAACGAAGATGCCCGGGATCATGTTCTCGGCGATGGCCTGGCTCTGCTCGGTCACGGCGTACTGGTTGGTCAGGATGGACGAGGAACCGAACGTGCCCGGCTGCCCGACGGAATAGATGGTGGGGACGACCGAGAGGAAGTACTGGAAGCGGTGGAAGTGGCCGGGAGCGGTGTTGACGGTGCGGTCGAGGGGGTTGACGAGCGAGGGGAGGAAGGGGCCGAAGGACAGCTCGGAGATGATGTGGGAGAAGTTGAAGGCTACACCACGAGGGGTTAGTGGCTGGTGGTGGGGGGGACAACAATTTGGAGGGGTGGCATACCTTCGTGCCCCAGGTGCTCGCCAAACTCCATGTAGCCGTGCCCGCGCGCCGTGATGTGAAAGTCGCCCTGGACTTTATTCAGCTCGAGGCTGCCATAAACCCGACAGCTATCCGCCTCGGCCCCCCACAGTCTCGGCGTCTTGCTCCACTTCGCCCGCCTCCTGCCCAGCGCAACAATATCATGCACATGCTCCTCCCCAAACCCCTCGTCCTCATCATACCCCTCGCCCGTGACCACCTTCCCATGCTCGTCCCTCCCCAGTCTATGCACGCCCTTCCCGTCCACCCACTGCGCCCAGCTGGTCGGATCGCGGGTCAGCCGCTCGGCGGCGAGGATGCGGTCGCCGGCGGCGTCCTGGACGTTGACGTGCAGGTCGGCGCAACGCATGTGGATGACGACGTCAAGGTTGATGGGAAGGATGTGCGCGACGCCCTTCTCGACGGCAAAGGTGTGCTCCTCGGCGCCGCGCCACCAGCGCGCGAGCTCGGTCCAGAAGAGGACGAGCGAGATGAGCGCCATCGCGATGGTCCATTTGCCGCCCGAGGAGGTGTGGGTGATGTATTGCGGTTTGGATTTGGCTGCGGGAGAGAGTGGGAGGGGTTAGTTTGGGAGGGAGACAGGCTGGGTTGGCTGGGAGGGTTGGTGGTGGGGGAGGAGGGGGGGGAAGTGTAGAGGACAAGCATACGGAATGCGTCAAAGGCGCTGACGATGCCGCCCTTTGCGCCAAAGGCGTCGTCGAGATGACGCTTCTCGTCGTAGCCGTTCATCATGGCGGCGGCGGTGTGACCGCGAGGTCACTGGTGGGGGTCGTACTCGTGGTGGTGGTCGTGGCAGCGGTGGTGGTGGGATAGAGTGCTGGTCGTGGAAATCGAGACTTGGTCGTGTCGTCGGGCCAGTTTCAGCTGGGCATCGCCAATCTCCCGAGTTGCGCACGGCAGGCGCAGAGAGGGAATCGAGAGGGGCTCGATCGAGTTGGAATTGTCACGACAAAGATACAGAAAAACCAACAACGACAGCCAAAACCTCAAACACAAGACACATCAGCAGCAGCCAACACTGCGGCGGCGCAACATCGCCAATTGAGGACAGCTGGACCAAAAAGAATGCAGCGCTGCGGCGAGGCTAGCCCGGGACCCCTGCCCTGCTGTCGCTGATTGGTGCTGTTCGCTGGGCTGAGCGGGATGTGGATCGTACGCCAGGGGAGCACTGCATCGCGCCTTGGCATTGCTCCGTCTTCCGTTTCGAGAAGGAACCTCGACGGCATCGAGAAGAACCTTGAGAGTGACCGCGAGAAGAATCACGAGTCATGAGATGATGATCTATGAAATAACCCACAACAAGTATCACGAGATGGATCACGAAAAGAACCTCGAGATGAACCTTGACAAGTTCAATTTCATTCGACTACTCAATTCTCTCCCGAACGAGCCCTACAAGCAAATTCGAATTGCATTCCCATTAAGTCCAGGCATACCCTCCTAGCCACCCAAAAGCTACTCCTCCTCACTCCCTCCCTACACCCCCCTAACCACCAACCCCTCCGGCGTAGCAGACGACGCCTGCGTCAACGGAGTCCCCGGAGCCGCGGGCGACGCCATCAGCGACTCGTCCACTGCTCCCTGCGACCTCGTCCACACCCGCGACGTCGATGACGACGACGACGGTGTCTGCACCGTACTAACACCATCCCCATCCTCCCCAGAAGAAGCAACAGAAACAACAGAAGCAGCAAACTTGGACTCGTCCGAATCAACAGATAAACCTGGCAAACCAGCCACCGACGACGGCGACGACGGAGAGGCAGAAGAAAGGAACGGCAATGATAACGACGGCGAACGAATCCCGGTGTCCATCCCTGACAGCCAAATCACGTCTCCCATGACAGGCAGCTGCTGTCCCACCGGCGTGACCGCTCCTCTCCCCTCCTCGTCCTCCTCCATGTTTCCACCACCCACAACAACCAGAGGAGGAGGCGACGACGCAAACGGGGATGACGCGCCCACAGACGGCGGGGTCATCACGCCACGCACCTACACGGCGCTGCCACCCTCGCTCGCGGGGGAGTTCTTGCGGCTCCAGCTGGCCGTAGCGGTAGCAAACCAGTCCTCGACCCTCTCATGGCTGGCACGGGCGCTGGCGCTGGCCGCGGCACTGCTACTGCCGTCACTGCTAGAGCTGTCACTGCTAGAACTGGTGCTGTTGCTCTCCTCGTCATTGTCGCCGCCCACAATCGCCTGAAACCGAAAGTGCATCATGGTCCCGCGGCACGGCGGGCCCTTGCACACCGACACGACACGGCGGCGCGTGTCAAACATGGCGAGGCCAGCCGTCATGTTGGGCCGGTACGCCTCGCGGTGCATGCAGAGCATGCCCGCGGTGCCACTACCGCTCCCCCCGCCGCCGCCGCCGACGTGGTCCGAGAACATGGCCCGCACCTGCTGCGGGGTGGCCCGCCCACCCGTGCGGCTGCGCACGTCGTCGACCAGCTGCTGCAGCCGGCGCACCCTATCCTGGCTGGCGGGGCCGCGGTACCGGTCCGTCACCTCGTCACGGTGCAGGTACGCGTCGAACGACTGGAAGTGGTTGCCGTGGAGCTTGCTGGTGGCGCCGATCGGGCCCGTGTGCGAGTACCCCCGGCGCGGGGTGCACTCGAGCGAGCGCGAGCGGCCCTCGGCGTTGGCGACGATGACGTGCCGCGAGGCGTGGATGGCCATGGCCCCAATTATGTCGCCGGCCGTGTCGAGGGTGGCGCTCGCGAGCAGGTACCGCTCGAGGCAGGTGACGGGGAAGTAAGGCTCGTCTCCGCCCGGGGCACAGTCCAGCGAGGAATAGATAGCGTTGGCGGCCACTGCGAGCCCGCTCGAGTTCATGCCGCACCCGCTTAGCATGCCGGCCTCGACCACCATGAAGATGTTGGCGAGTCCGTGGCCCGGGCGCACCTCGATGCTGTGCATCAGGTCGAGGTCGTAGGCGGGCTTGGCGACGGTGAACGAGTGCGCGAGGATGGCCGACTCGTCGGCCGTCGCGCGCGGGAGGAAGAAGGCCGTCGTCGTCTCGGGCGCGCCCTCGGGCTGCGGGCGGCGGAACGGGTTGTCGCCACCGCCGCTGGTGGTGTCGCTGCCGCCGTCCTGCTGAACGAGGTGGGAGATGGAGACCAGATCTTCGCGGACGTTGAGAAGGACGAGGAACTCGACGTCGATGCCGCAGCCCTCGGACATGCCCTGCAGCTCCTCCCAGCCGGCGTGCCAGTGGTACTGCAGGCCGGGGATGTAGTAATCCAGGATGAGGGTCAGGCAGAACTCACTGGGTAGGTAAGTCAGTCAGTCTCCATTTCCATACCCCTTTTTCCCGCTTCCTCCCCATCCCCCCACCTACACCCAGCTGCGCAACTGGCTGTATCAAGGAGAGGGGGAAACGAAAACAAGTGCCAAACTTACAGAGGCGGGAGATTCGGGTGATCCACATGGCGACCGACGTTGGCCGTGATCTTCTCGGCAAAGGCCTGGCCGTACATCTTGCCGCGCTCGTAGTTGTCGCCCGTCAGGGTGACGCCCGGCATGCACTCGCGCAGGAGGCCGAAGTCGACCTCGGTGAGGCGCAGCGGCGCCTCAAGAGTGCCGTGGGACGACGTCGACATCTTGATGATGGTCGTTGATTACTTTTTTTCTCGGTCTTCTTAGGATTCTGATGATGATGGTGGTTCTTAGCCGGTTGATGCCTTTTTCCGCGCCCGCTGGTGGCCACCACCTTTGATGATGATGGTGGTCGGTCGGCTGGTCGAGGCGATCGAGATCGAGGTTGCGTCGACGGAGGGAATGGTGATGGCGGCGGAGTTTTTCGCTGGGTTAAGGGCTATTTCGAAAGCCAAACAATACTCGTGGGCTGCTTTGGGCGCGCCCCCTCGGTGCGCGGGGATCATGGTAAGGACCGGCGTGGGGGCCGGGGACAGAGAGGCGCGTGAGTGGCCGCCGTGATGGTGGTGGTGATGGTGTTTGGGTGGGCGGCATGAGGGCGGCAAGGAGGCGCCTGGGGGAGGGTTCTGAAGGGGGGGTGGCCTTTCACTTGTTTACTTGGGGTGTTCTGGGGGGGTTGGTGAATGGGGGAAGGGTCGGTGGTCACGCTTGGTGTTGACTTCGGGGGAAGGCGGGTGAAAGGGGGTGGCTTGGGTCTCACTTGCCGCGGGCATAGATGGTGAACGGAGGCTGTTCATTAACGGCATGGAGATCACTTCGGGCTTGTCTTTGAGGCTTCACTCGACTCCGGGCCCATGGTTCAACGAATGGTCCCTTTGTGGTGAGAATTACGTCTTCACAGGCAGCAGGGTGTTGGCCGGCTCTCGTCCACTGCCTGTTTTGTCTCAAGGGGGCTATCGCGAAGCGCTCTGCTTCTCCATGCAGCTCGTCGACTCTGTCTGCCCCCCTTCCCCTCCACCCCCCCGCGAACCATATTCGAGACCCTTGAGGAAACAGGAGCTGCGGAACTCGGCTTGATCGTATCAACAAGCCCAGGGTTGTGGCATTTCCTATCATGGGCAAGGAAGAGATGCATATGGCAGTCGGTACCTCTTAATTGTAGCGCGGTTCTCGTCGTCACAGGGCATGGAGGTGCGGCACTGCCATGGTCGCCGTTTCTCGGGATCTCACTGCACCTGGTTCCTGCAACCAACAGCCCCAAATGAAACCAACCCACCCGCACAACTGACACGACGGGCTGCCTGAGGCCCGCTGAGCCGTTACCTTCGTCCTATATCCAAGTCAACAGACCTGGGCCCCGTTGGTCGGACGAAATTGCCGTCCTCCGGTCTCCCAAGCTCGGCTGAGCCTCTGTTTGGGCTTGACGGAGGTACAGCGAGCTCCCCAGGGCAAGTCTGTCGACGCCGCGCCGCCGGCGCTCTCCGATGTGCCATTGCTCCCCTCCCATCAACACCGGGCCGCCATGATTTCAGACCAGCAGGCCGGCATCCAGATCAGACATGAGACCTGCAGGAGGCCGACCTGTACAGCCATGACTGTATTCATGGATACAGGCTAGCGACGCGACCTTGGCGAGAAGGTATATCGAGCAGGGTCGGTAATGAGCGAGGGATGCTCTCGCAAGCATATAAGCCGCTGCTCCCCGTCTAATGCGGCATCAGGAATAACTACGAGATCCAGATACTCATCAAGCGCCTCCCTGCCCCTACCGAGTCGCCGCGGGACCACAAGTTTCCTTGTAGTTTCCAGCCCTCTGTCCTCCTCGCCGTCTTCCGAGCCCTGCTCCTCGCCCTCTCCCTCGCCCTCCTCCTCGCCCTCTTCCTCGCCTTCCTCAAACCTTCTCGCGGCCATCTCGCCCCAGCAGCACAAGCACGAGTTACTGCCCTGATAGCCCATGTCTACCATGGTTTCCAGTCCATCCTCTACCGGAACCCCGAGCACGCGCCGATCCTCTGGAACCTGGAACCAGCCCGCCAAGGTGTCCAATTCGTCCTCTGCCGGAACCCCCAACGCGCGCGGAACCTCTAGAATCCAGACCAACCAGCCTGCCGAGGTTTTCAGGGTTGCGACACATAGTTTGTTGACGATTCCAACCCGAGATGTAGGAGCTAATGGGGCGAGCCGACATGATATCTGCGTAACAGAAGTTGGCCCAACGCGCCGCAAGGTGGGTGGTGTGGTTGGCCTGTGGCCAGACCGCAGAGCGGGCCACCAACCAAGCGGCGCTGCCGCTTCAGCTTCCATTTCAACAGCCACGGATCGCCAGCTGTGGGTGTCAACCCCAAGTCGTGATTTTACAGTCTGGGGTTCCTCCGGAGCGCCCGAGGCAACTCAAGCCAAAAAACCATATCCGTCGCATTGTTGCCAATTTCCACCACCCCGCCTGCTCAACACCGGGATTATTCTTGTTTCTGTTCTCGTCTGAGCGGCTTATACAGAAAGCGTTCACTACCACCTATGGAATCGGACCCACCCCCCCGGCACAGCGGCCTAGATGCCATACCAGAAAGGTGTCGAGCTGCGGATTCGAAGGCACGTCCCGCCGGAGCCGTTCTACAACGGCCACGGGCGTTGTCCCCGGAGCCACGTCGGGCTGAACCACGACCTCGAGTTCCCCCTGGAGGCCGACCCTGTCGAGTTCGCCTTAAAATTCCCGCCGTTGGAGACGGAGCCCCCGGACGAGGAGGAGCACACCTTCACCATCACGGGGGTCAAGACACTGAGGCGATTCCATATCGACGGCGGGGGTGCTCACATCTTGGTCGGCTACTTCGACGGCGACGAGACGGCCATCTGCGTGGCCAAGATCTACGACGGCGAGATTACCCGCTGTATGACCAGGACGACGGCATCGACTGCATGATGCTGGCCGATGCCGACTATGCCACCGAGGCCTGGGCCTACGAGATCATGCAGCCCGTTGAAGGGGTAGCCGCCAAGCTCGTCCCCGAGTACTTCGGCGCGTGGACCTTCGCTCTCGACACGAACCACCCCGGCCGCCAGCGCTGGGTACGCATGATCCTTCTCGAGCTCCTTGCCCGCGAAACCATCCTAGACAAGATCCGCAAGGCCACCGACGACAATAAGGTCCAGCAGGACCTGTTGCCCGATGAGAAAACGCGCCTCCGGCTCCTCAGGGACACGCTCGATGCCGAGAGGTCGATTTGGTGGGACGCTGAGGTGCTCCATGTCGACCTGTCGCCCCGCAACGTCATGGTCGAGCCCGATGGCCGCTTCGATTTCAACCAAGCCGAGCTTTTCCGGTTCCAGTTGCGGCCCCATTCCAAACACCGCGAGGACGCCGACCCACTCCCCAAGTCACCCATCGAGCGCTACTGGCCCTACTCCCCTGGCGGGGGCACCTTCACGTATCGGTACGAACCGTGGGCAGATTGGGTACCTCCCGGCTGGCTCGAGGACGGGGAACGGATGGCCGAGTGGCTGTTAAAAACATGGAAAGATGTGACGCCGGGCAAATACTTGCCCTTGACGAATCATTTCCTCAACCACTCAGCCCATGCTGAGAGGAGCAAGAAGCTGCAGGCCACGTTGGAGAAGCTGGGGCGTAAACCGGCACACGAGTTGGCAGACATGGATTAAGAATAGAAGCACAACCTTCTCGCTCGGCCCCTTGTAGGGCATGTCACAAGTATGAACCTATTTCGTGCTCTTGTTCCCCACACGCCTCGGCACAGCTCGAGGGTGAGTGATGCAGCGGGCCTCGGGAAACCCGGATGTTGTCAGTCAGTCTTGTTTTTGAGGCGGCAGCAAGAACCCGAGAACAAACCCTAACCCTGACTAACGAGCCGAGATTCAAGTGATTCCCCTGACAGCATTCCCCCCAGATCGACAAGCAAGTTGAGTCAAGCCCAGATGAGGCAGGCCAACGTCAGGTGACCCTCGAACCCTTTCCTCACCACCACCGGGTCCCCGGCCACCGGCGTTCGGCATCGCCCCCCGAGATTTTTGTTAACCAGCGCCGGGCCCAGCGCTAGCCCTAAAGCAGCTGCTAGTCTGCACGGGGCGCCCAAACAGGCGGTTGCGCCCCAAGCTCCCCCTGTCTGGATGCCCTTCTCAACAAAGCGGATTTTTAGATATCGACCATGCACTCTCCTTTCTGCGGTGCCCGTGACATTAACATCCGTTTGACAGGTACGTTGGTCATGCCCAAGTGATATGAAACTTCCATAGGTGGCACGCAAATGCGGAAGTCTTGATTCAATTCTGGTTTTTGAGTGTAAAGTGCGATGACAAACGAAGGAGCTTCAAGTCATTGCAAGTAAGTCAGAGCAGGCGGCGATTCGGGCCTCAGTCTCGAACGGTTGAACACCTGACCTGGTATTAATACGAACTGGGCCAATTTCCTATTGAACTCCAGGGGATACGTTTCAAATCGGGCGTATGGGAATTTCAATCCCCTTATCAACAGAGTGAGACATGCTGCAGGGTGAACAGGGGGCCTCTTTTAGAGCGGCAATTGGCATTGAAGATAATTAAGGTGGTATGGAGATTTGGCCTTTAGCGTTCTCAATCATTCGCCTCTGCCAGTGTCAGTGATAGAGGGGAGGTTGTTGGCAGCAGATTGACTGGTGTGCAGTCATCCTCGCTGGCCACCGTGAATATCCGTGCCCTTCTCAACCAGGAACTCGACTATCTCGAGATGGCAGTCCATTAAAGCAACGCTAACTGGTGTCAAGCCGTCCTCGTTAGCCACCATGAAATCCGCGCCCTTCTCGACCAGGAACTTGACTATCTCGAGGTGGCCGTAAGCTGAAGCAACGATAACTGGTGTCCAGCCGTCTTTGTTAGCCACCGTGAAATCCGCACCCTTCTCGACCAGGAACTTGACCACCTCCAGGTGACCGCGAGATGAAGCAGTATAGAGTGGTGTCTGGCTGTCCTTGTCGGCCACCGTGATATCCGCGCCTTTCTCGACCAGGAACTTGACCACCTCGAGGTGGCCGAAATATGAAGCAGCACAGAGTGGTGTCCAACCTTCCTCGCTGGCCACCGCGATATCCGCGCCCTTCTCGACTAGGAACTTGACCACCTCGAGGTAGCCGTGAATTGAAGCAGCATATAGTGGTGTCCGGCTGCCCTTGTCGGCTACCGTGATATCCGCGCCCTTCTCGACCAGGAACTTGACTACCTCCAGGTGACTGCGAGATGAAGCAGTATAGAGTGGTGTCCGGCTGTCCTTGTCGACCACCGTGATATCCGCGCCCTTCTCGACCAGGAACTTGACCACCTCGAGGTGGCCAAACATTGCGGCGGCGCTAACTGGTGTCAAGCCTTCGTCGCTGACCACCGTAATATCCGCACCCTTCTTGACCAGTAACTTGACCACCTCGAGATGGCCGAATAATGAAGCAGCATTGACTGGTGTCCAGCCCTCCTCGCCGGCTACCATGATATCCGCGCCCTTGTCTAGCAGCATCTTGACGACGTCCTGGTGACCTTCAGCGGATGCAGCCTGGAAAGCGTTGCCATACCTGCCACCCTGCGCATTGACATCTGCCCCCTTCTTCAGCAGCATCTCGACAGCCTTTTGGTGGCCTCCAGCAGATGCGGCCTGGAGAGCGCTGCCATATTCGCCACCCTGTGCATTGACATCTGCCCCCTTCTCCAGCAGCATCTCGACAACCTTTTGGTGGCCTCTAACGGAGGCGGCCTGAAGAGCGTCGCTGTTCTCAAAACCCCACGTATCGACATTCGCATCCATCTCCGATATCATCTGGACGATCTCCTTGTGGCTGTCAGAGGAAGCGGCGAATAGAGGGTTGCAGAACAGGCTAGCTTGTGGTTTGACGTCTGCGCTGTAGAGGCCCTTGAATGATGCAAAATAAAGTGTTTGATTCGGGGAAGCGGTTCCAAGGCTCTGCATATGTTGGAGCGCAGTCGCTTGTAATAGAGAGGACGCGAGAGGACGCGAAAAGATGCGAAAAAGTCGGCTCTCGCCTAGTGACTCGGTGTTGTTGACCTGAGGGTCCTATGGGCAGCCGCGCGCCAGGTGGTCTGTCGAGCCGTATGTGTAACAGGCCCGTTTTTCCCACGCCTCTAGGGTCTGGGTTGGTGGTTCAGGTTTCGGGGCTTCGGTTTTCGGGGCTTCAGGAGCAGGGTAGTTTGGCTGATGAGTTGGGGCAGGGCGATGGATGGATGGATGGATTTTATTCCGCCCGGAGGCACTGAGCCTAAAGGGCCTT
>MU855920.1:0-17672 GCA_033296695.1 Staphylotrichum tortipilum
GGGGGGGGGGGGGGGGGGGGGGGGGGGGGGGGGGGGGGGGGGAGGGTGGCCAGGCGCGTTGGCAGCAGCGGCACGGGGCTCCCGCCAACGGTAAAGGGCGGGAAGAAAGGGGCGGAGAAGGCCGGTGAGAAGGCCGGAGAGGAGCCCGTCGGGAAGGGCGGGGCGAAGGGCGAGGTGGCCACCGGGGCCAGGGCGACGGCCGGATGAGGCGAGCTAGGCGGAGACCCCGAGAATGTCTCCGCGAGGGCGCCGAGCGCAGGCGATGGATCGCCGAGGGGTGAAAAGCCGCGGTGGGCTTCCGAGCGGCGGCGGCGATTGCGGACGGCACAAAGAGGGCCGCGGCGGCCGCGGACAGGGTGGTGGTGATGCCCATTGTTCTGTCAAAAATGGGTTAGCTGGTGTCTTTGACTTGGGAGAGAAGAGGTGCAGAAAAAGGAGAGGCTGAAAACAGCAATGACAGCAAAGAGGCCGGGACGGGGGAGACAAGGACAGCATGCGCAAGAAGGCAATGAGGGGGGCCGGGGGGAGGGGGGGGAAGGGCCAACAGCAACCAAAAGACGGAAGTGAAGAAGATAGTGACGGGTGTAATAAACAACCAGCCGAAGTTGGCAACAAGACAGAAATCGCAAATCGAAACCGCAGGAAAGGGGCAGGAGGCACTTACAGATGGCAACCACCCGAAGAGCCACGCAAGGTGAGTCGGTGACAGACGTAAAAGAAGAAAAAAAAGCATCTGTTGCGATTGTGTCAGCAACAAGAACAAAGACAAAACAGAAAAGACGGCAGGGGAAAGCGGGCGCGAAGAGGGAAGGGCAAAGCAGGGGGGCTCGAGCCAGAGGAGCGAGAAGAAGGGCGAGACAGAGAGGAGAGCGAAGCGGCGAGCGGAGAGTGAGGAGCGCGAGGAGGATGGATGTGAGAGATAATTTGGGACGAGAGAGGAGGGGGGGAACACAAAAATAGATTTCGAGAACTTGAAGTAAACAGTGAATTAGCCCTGGTCTGGTGGCGGGCGAGTGTTGATGCATCACGGTGGTTACCAGTGTTTGGCGGACATTGTTGTTGTTTTTGTGATTGTGCGTTGCCTACGATTTTCTGAACCCGGATTTCTCATCGGCAGATAAATCACCAAGTTTATGTTCCAGGAGCTGGATATGTACGCGTAGGAGCAAAGGTGGACATGTCAGGTGGAAGCGGAGGTGACGCGGTGACCTGTAGTATTATTGTTGTTTTGTTGCCAGGTCTCATCGATAGATATCGTTCTGTTGCCACTTCACAGCTGCGCGTGACGGCATCATCTGTGGGACCACTATGGGGAGGCGCTGACCAGGTGATGTTGGAAGGGCAGCACCTCGCGGGCACGGGTAGTTCGACTGGCCGAGACGCAGACACCGGGATACATGATTACGGACAGCAGAGACACTCGAGGTAAACCTTGACGGGAGATCATACGACATTGTTCAGCCACAAGATATCACCATACCTCCTCTCCTCCTCGTTCGACACACACGACACAAAACGAGCCCACGGTTCACGGTGCGGACCGTTTATAGATGGTGGGGAGGGCGGACTCACCAACCAGGCACACCACCTCTCTCGCACGAGAAGGTTCTATCAGGGGCTTGGTCTAAGTGGGGAGGCGGGTACCAAACCGGTGGGCGCTCCAACTCGGCCGAATAAAGTGATTGAGCGGGTTGACTAAGTAATATCTCCCACAATAATACAGGGCCAGTCTGCAGCCTCAGACAGAACACATTGCCTATTCTACACACCACGCCAATCCCTCACCACCTCCGCCGCTGCATCATCCCCCAGTCCATCGTCGGCCAGAAATGCCCCATTCCCATCCCCGTAAAGTCCATCCCCCCATCCTCCTGCATCGAGTCGGGATACCCGCCCGCCGCCACAAACGGCTGCCCACCGGCAGCCTCCCCGATCGGACCCATCACGTTGGGCATGGGAGACGGGCCCGCCGCATCCACCATGACAGCCACATGCGGCGGCTCATCGCATAACACGCCGCCTCCTCCAACGCCAACCCCGCTCCCCTCCCCAACCAACTCCATCAGCCTCCTCAACCTCAACACAATCCTCGGCACGGGAGTCCCCTCCGGCCTGCTCGCCTCACCCGCCTCCCACGCCTGCATCACCAGCCGCGTGAAAAGCACAAAGAACGGCGACCCGACAAACTTTTCATTCTCCATCGGCCGCGCCTCGTAGTTGTCGCTCATGGCGTCCCACGCGCGGCTGACGATGGCCTCGACGGCGGCGGGGTCGAGGTCGGCGGCGGCCTGCCGCTTCCGCCGGAGGTGCTGCACAATGTACGTGTAGGCGACAAAGGGGAAGTGGAAGTGCATGTGCCAGTGGTAGCCGCGCGTCAGGGGTGACATCATCAGCTTTGTGTCGCAGTCGAGCATTTCGAGCGCGTAGGCGAGGCCTGCCGTGGGTTCGGTTTGTTGTTGTTGTGGGGGTGGAGTCGGCGCCGTGGACCTGGGTCCTGTTGTTGTTGAGCGCATCTGACGCGCGCAGTGTTCGAGGAGGAGGTTTCTCGCCAGGTAGCCACGTGTCGACCAGATGGTCATGAAGTGGAGCGGGTTTTCTGGGTCACAGAGGGCGAGGCTCTTTTCCTCGATGCGCTTCTGCAGGTCGAGCAGAGCCTGGGTTTCCAAGGGACCCGTGCCATTTGCAGCGTTGATGGCGTTGGCAACGGTGGTGAGCATCGGGTCGATGAAATCGAGGTGGAATGAGCAGTGGCGGACAAAATCGCTGACTTCGCTGCGGAGGACGATGTAGAAGGCCTCGGTCGGCTTGTCGTGGACGGGTGGGACATGCTTCGCGTCGGGCACGAGCTCAAAGTCGTTCAGGTTGAGGGGCAGCCTGCAGTCCCAGGTGGGCGCGAGGGAGGCGATCTTGTAGTTAAGCATCTCGCAGATGCGGTTGTCAAAGACAACCAGCGACCACCACAGC
This sequence comes from Staphylotrichum tortipilum, assembly GCA_033296695.1. Taxonomy (NCBI): domain Eukaryota; kingdom Fungi; phylum Ascomycota; class Sordariomycetes; order Sordariales; family Chaetomiaceae; genus Staphylotrichum; species Staphylotrichum tortipilum. The sequence continues at coordinate 2,965 of MU855920.1, forward strand.
CGGCGACGCATCTCGGCCTCGAGGGGCGGGCACTGCGCGTTGTAGGACTCGCTGTGGTACCCGAGACGTTGGGCTATGCGGATGGGGACGGCGAGCATGGAGGAGAGGCAGCGCGGGTCTGTGTCAGGCCGGATCGAGATCTGGGAAGCTGTGGGTCAGCAAACGAGCGACGCCTCGCGTCTCACTGAGTGGTGATTGTTACCAGGTACAGAAACATAGCGACCAGACAGTCGTGGTCGCTTGATCCGAGGGCGTTGCAGTTGACCAGAGCCTGGCGGCAGGCAAACTGGTAGCCCGAGAGGACCTCATGTCTGGGGGAGCCAAAGAGGGCACGGCACTGCTCGTCGGCCAGGCTGAGCACCGAGATGCAGTAGATGCTGAAGAGGAGGGCCTCGAGGGGCGGGTCGAGGGTGGAGAGGTCGGCAAAGGCGTCGACAATGCGGGACTGCAGGGTCGGGGTGTGGGTGACCTTGAGGAGGGGGTTGACGTTGTCGAGGTAGAGCTGCCAGAGGCGGAAGATCTTGGCCTGCTCAGGGTGGAGGGTGCTCAGGTCGACTTTGCCGCCGGGCGAGCCGAAGAGGAGGTGGTGGTTAGTGCTGTGGAGGAACTGGTCGCGGAAGGTACGGTCCCAGGCGTTCTTAATGACCGAGTCGGCCAGGTCGGGGCTGTCCTCGCCGTCGTCCTCGGCCTCACTGTCGGGGTTCTGGGGAGTGATGGGTTAGTCAGGGTTAGGGTGGGCGGACGTGAGGGTGGTGAGGACGCCCCCGAGATGAGAGGAAACAAATTCAACACAGGAGAGTGAGTACGCACCCTTTGATTAATGGCATCCCACAGGCTCCTAGAAACAAGTTAGCTGGCTGGAAAAATCCAAGAGAATTCTGCAAGAAATTGGACGGTCGAAGACTCACGTTGCTCTCAGCTTGGCAGGGCCCTTGCCATGGTGGCTCGACGCATATGTCCGGGCTGTGTCTGGACTGCCACACTCGATGAGGGTCTCGGGAGACTCGGACTCGGACCGGTGCTCGGTTGGCACACCACTACCACCCCCTCCACCACCAGAGGCCGCATGGGCAGCGGCAGGGTTGGTTGGCGGATGCAGCGGCTCAAAGCCAATGTTGTGCTGCTGCAGGACGGCCTCGTAGTGGCGGATGCGGGCAAGAAGCTCGCGCTCGGGGAAGCGGCGGCGGCGCTGGCGCGGGAGGAGGGTGGCGGGCACGCACTGGGCCTTGGACCGCACGCAGTTGGTGCAGGGGAACTTGCGGTCGCACTTGACCTTGCGCTGCTGGCAGAGCTGGCAGGCAAGGACTTTTTGAGGCTTGGCCGCCGCCGGGTGTGCTCGTGATTGTGTTCCAGGATTTGTGTCGTGGTGGTCGTGATGGTGGTCGTGGTGGGTGTCGGTTGTTGTTTCTGGCGTGACCTTGCTGCTGCTGCTGCTTGTCGGACGCAAGAGGTTCTCCAATCCACCGCCAGGGACAACGGCCGGGCTGTGCGTCAGGGACATCTTGTCCCTTTCTTCCTGGCCGCTCGGCTGCTTGCACCTCATCTGTCCCTCTGTGGAGCGTCGGCCCGGGCCCGAGGGTGGTGAGTCGTGGGCAAGGGGAGTCGAAGTCGGGCGCGGGTTGGCGCAGGTCGGTGGAGCCAAACGCCGCCCTAGTTCTCTTGGCAAAGCTTAGCTCGGCCCCGACCTGCAGCAGCCTTTGACCCGGACTCCGACATCAATCAATGTCGATGGCACAAGGAGAATCTTTCGAACCCCAGGTTTCGAGTGCTTGCTCTTCCTCGGGCTGAATATCGCGCATGTTCCTTGCTCTTGATCTTGATTTGGTGTTATTTTTCTTTCGAATTTTAGGATTTCAGGCAGCCATGGTTCCACGACCGCGTCATCGCTGGGGCCGCGTTGAGCTCCCCTCCCTCTCGCTCGGGCGTTAGCTTCCCCCGAGCAACAACACCCCTGCTCGGGACTTGCAAATCCCCGAACAGCCTCAACACCAACACCATGGAACTTTGCGACGGCGGAGCCAGAACAGGAGAACTTTTGCACGGGTCACGCTATTCATACGTGCAATTTCCCGAGGCCAAAATGAATATAAGCAATCTGATCCGTCTGCTACCCGCTGTCCTTGCTCTTGTCCCATGCAGACCGCACCTCGAGTTGGAAAATCACATTCGTTTGTCTCTAAACCTGAGAGGAACCACAGTCACCCCTAACTCACAGCATCCAGGCCAGAGTCATGCCTTCGGGCCGTCCCGAGACACCCCCTAGCGTCTCCGACCTGAAAGATGAAGGATCGCCAGGCGCAAAGCACCCCGGCGAGGTGAACGACATTCCAGATGCCACCCCCCCATCAACACCCCCTTCCCCACCCGAAGGGAACAAGGCCCAGAAGATTCTCCTCCTTGTCTCGGTCTTTCTCTGCATGTTCCTAGTATCCCTCGACAGAACTATTATCTCGACTGTAAGACACCATCCCCCACTAGGTCTCCCCTTTAATGAGAGAGCAAGCTAACCACGCTTCGCCCTCAGGCCATCCCCGCCATCTCCAACGAATTCAACTCCCTCAACGACGTCGGCTGGTACGGCAGCGCCTACCTCCTCACCTCGTGCGCCTTCCAGCTGCTGTTCGGCAAGATCTACACCGTCTTCCCCACCCGCCCTGCCCTGCTCGCCAGCGTCTTCCTCTTCGAGGCTGGCTCGGCCATCTGCGGTGCCGCGCCCTCATCTGTCGCCTTCACCGTCGGCCGCGCCATCTGCGGCATTGGCGCGGCTGGTCTCTTTGCGGGGACCATTGTGTGTATTGTGTACATTGTGCCGCTGCACCAAAGGCCCAAGATTCAGGGGGCTTTTGGCGCACTGTTCGGGATCGCGTCCATCGTGGGCCCGTTGATTGGGGGTGCCTTCACGTCGAATATCACGTGGCGGTGGTGTTTCTACATCAACCTCCCAATTGGGGGTGTAGCGATGGTTGTCATTGCCCTGTTTCTTGAGGCCCCGCCCCGCGATGATGCCAAGCTGCCGCTGGGCAAGAAGATCCTCAAACTGGATCTCCTCGGGACGTCGCTCCTCGTGCCCGGCGTGGTGTGTCTCTTGCTGGCCCTCCAGTGGGGTGGTCCAACGTACCCTGTGAGTGACTCCGCCCCCTTCCCCCCTCTCTGCTTCCCACGCTGACTATTCATCCCCAGTGGAACGACGGCCGCATCATCGCCATGCTCACCCTCGCCGGCGTCCTCCTCATCGGCTACGCCGTCGTCCAAGCAACCCTCACCTCCACCGCCACCATTCCTCCCCGCCTCGTCAAGCAGCGCAGCGTCATCTCCGCCCTGTGGGCCACCATTTGCATCAACTCGGGCAACTACATCTTTAGTCTGTCCCCCCTCCCCCTTCTTCCCGCCCCCCCCCCCTCCCCCTAACCAACCCACAAACTAACACACTCCACAGTCTACTTTCTCCCCATCTGGTTCCAAGCCATCCAGCACGCCACCCCCGTCTCTTCCGGCATCCGCCTCCTGCCCGTCATGCTCTCCACCGTCCTCGGCTCCATCCTCGGCGGCTTCCTCAACGCCAAGCTGGGCTACTACACGCCCCTCGCCATCTTTGGCTCCTGCCTTGCGTCCATCGGCGCGGGGCTCCTCACAACCATTCATGTTGCAGCGCCGGCGTCGCACTGGATCGGGTACCAGGTTGTCTACGGCCTGGGGCTGGGGACGTGCTTCCAGGCGCCGAACCTGGCCGTGCAGACGGCGCTGCCGCAGGCCGACGTGCCGATGGGGATCGCGCTGGTGTTTTTCGGGCAGCTGGTCGGATCGACTGTGTTTGTGTCGGTCGGGCAGAATGTGTTTAGCAACCAGCTCGTCAAGAGGCTGGCTGGGTTCCCTGGGTTTGATGTCGGGTTAGTGACGGAGGGGGGCGCCACGGCGCTGGTGGAGGCGTTACCGGAGGGGGTGAGGGCGGCGGCCGTGGTCGAGTATAATGAGGCGCTTAGGCAGGTGTTTTTGGTGGGGTTGATCGTGACGTGCTTGGCTGTGTTAGGGACGGTGACGTTGGAGTGGTTGAGTGTGAAGAAGCCGCAGGCGGAAAAACTGGGTGAGCTGGAGAAGGGGGTGGACGGAAAGGGGGCGGGGGAGCAGGGGGCGGAAGAGAAGGGGGCGGAAGAGAAGGGGGCGGAAGAGAAGGGGGCGGAAGAGAAGGGGGTGGAAGGAAAGGGAGCGGAGGGAAAGGGGATAGAGGAGAAGGATGGTGAGAAAAAAGGGAAGAAGTGATAGCGCTGCCGAGCGAAGCTTTGGATATTGCCGTGAGTGGATAAAGTAGAGAATCTAAAGGTAAGACAAAGTGCAAGTGTACAACAACTGTACTAGACAGGTAAGTATTTAGCTAGATTAGAATCAATCCCACTCGATTACACCAGTAACCCCTGTTAGTTGGTACGGCACTTATGCGTGTGTTTGGATGGCGAGGTGATATGAAGTGCTTGGTTTGGATAATATGCTTCTTCCCTCCCGTCCTCGTCTGGACGGGGATGGACTGGACTGGCTAGGTACCTATCTAGCTAGCCGGTTGCGCTTGTGTAGGCTAGTAGTGGTAATGGCAAGCGGTTGCTGATGTCTGCCGGTCATGTTTCCTGTATGTGTGATGTTCCCTCCCCTTTCCTCGGGGAGTCAACACGACCTGCAGCCGTCCTGTATGGCCGCTTTATTTGGTCAGCTCGTGACATGAGGGCACGAGAAGGGCGGGCGTAGCGCGTCTGAACAAGACGCGCGCTACAGGGGACAATCGCTGAGTAGGGGGATTGTAGCACACTGGTAAGGGGGCGTGAAAGCAGGCGACCCTGCTGTGCCTTGGCTTTATGTCCACTTCAGCGGCCCGGCATTGCCCGCCAACCAGTGCTTCCAAGTCCACGAGCCTTGCCGTCGGTTGCAGGCTACAGGTCGTTGGCCGCGAACGGTTTGATTTTCTGGGTCGATGGTGAGGCGAGGCAGAAGACGCAAGGGGGTGGCAGAACAAGACCTGGGTGTCCGATATTTAGATTGCATTGAACAGTCTGCACCTGGTACAGGACTATCGGGGTTCGACCTGGGTCTTTTTGTTGGTTCGCTTAGCCTTGGCGGTACTCCGTACGGAGTAGTTCGATTCGATTCGCTGACGGCCACCCCCCCTGGCGATCCAGACAACCGCGGATTCGCTCATTACCTTCCACTCCTTTCATCGTGTGAAGACGCCCGACGCCCCAACTACCCGCCTCACTCCCACGCGCCCTTCCCTCAACCCGCCTTTCTTTCTTCCACCTCACCCCCAAAAATGGCGCAACCGCCGCATCCGATCAACGAGGCTGTCAATGACAGTGCACAGACGGGAACTTGCCCGCTCACGTGGATCAACCTCCATGAGTTCACAGCCGCCGAGCGCCGCCAGCGTGCGCACCAGAGAGGGCGGTCGACCCCATCAACGAACCCTGATTTCCATGAATACGAAGCCGGCGGTCCTGTCGTATATGACCTCGAGAAAACGCTATCTCCGGAGGAGCTTGCCCGCGTTCGCAACATGACGGCCACGTTGCCGAGCCTTAAAGGCCCGGCATCGCTGGAGAAGCTGTCAACCCCAGAGCTGGTCGAAACTGGTGATAATCCATGCGTCGACTACAAAAAAGACTTGCACTGACGGCGCCGTCATCCCTACAGCGATCCTGATGGCCCTTTCCAAGGCGGCCCGCTCCACCGTGGTCCCGAGAACCCGCGCGAGGGACCCCCCACACGCCCAACTGACAAAGACCCTGGAGAGGACGACCCTGGCGAAGGCGGCCCCAGAAAAGACAACAACGACGACGACCAACCCGCCACCACCACACCTCCCAATTCCGGCGTGGGCAACCCCCCTGACCCCGGCAACCTCCCGGCCCCGGAGACGAACAACGACCAGGAGCCCTCCTTTCCCGGCCCTCCCGTGTACCCATCCATCCTCCAGCACCGCCCCAAGATTCCGCGGTACCACCCACGCCAACACCCAAACCAACCCTCCTCCGCCTCCGCCTCCACCTCCGCCTCCGCCTCCCCCCCCCCTCCCAGCGCCCTCCCCACCTTCCCCACGTACGTCGCTGTTGCAGTTGTTGGGAGAAGAGAACCAAGAACGCGCGAGTCCTGGGTTACAGCTTCTAATATGCGGCTGCTGCCTGCAGTCTGCGTATTACGCACGGATACGGACATCCAATCCAGTGCCCACTTTGGCCCGGTTTGGTGCCGCGGTGGCTCAGGCCTGGGGCAGTGCTCAGACCTACAACGCCTTCCTACTCCGTCTGCATACGCGAGGCAAAATTCCCCAGACCCGATCTGCCTGCTGTCGGCGGCGCCAACAAGGCCACGTCATCGTTTCAGCGGCCGCTGCGGCCGGCCGGCACACTCAGAGCAAGGCCATTCCTCGGCAAACTCAGAGCCCCCACGGCAAGGCGGCTGCTCCTCAGCACACTCAGGGTAAGGCTGGTACTTAGCAAACGGCTGGTCTATCTAAACAGCCAGGACATACGTACATACTCCGTAGAGTCCATCCAATTGATGCGTCAACAGCCCGATGCATCCGTGGTCAGCTCGACAGATAGGAACATGGGAATGCCTTCTGCCCCAGCTGCTCAAGCGCAGCAATCGCGACCTGCTCTCCTTCCGTCACCTCTGCAAGGAAGGACGAGGTTCACAAGGACGAGGTTCACAAACACAGGGTTAAATGGAGTCAATTTCATGGCCGCAGAGACGAGAGGCCAAACTTCAGCATCCGCCGGGGTCTCATGTGACGGCTACATGGCAACGTTGAGCCCGCCGGCAACCATGGCCACGGCCAAGCCAACCGTGAGGAATCCCGCCATGCCGGGCCGTGCCATGCCGCCACTCGCCGCAGACCTCACGGAAGACTCGGCCATGGCCTCCCCAATCCTTCTTCCCAGCGCCGCCGTTGCGTCGGTGCTGCGCTGGGCGACGTGATCCACCGACCGCTTCTCGTCACTGCTAGCAGCGCCGGCGGCGTCCGAGCCGATGCGAAAGAGTTTGGAGAGGGACTTGAAAAGGCCTCCAAACTTTGGGTCTCGCTTTTGCGGGCCAGAGGAGCTGTTGCCAGAGGGGTTGCTCTCAGTGCCGGATCCTGGGTCGATGAGGGAACCGCCGACCGTGGTAACGCCGGTGCCCACGATGCTCGAAACCAACTCCGCCAACCGGGATCCGAAACGCCCTTTCGACTTTGGGTCGCGCTTTTCCGGCGAAGAGGGGTTGCTCTCAGAAGGGTCACTCTCACCATCGGATGGTGTGCTGAGGAGGGCGCCGCCGGCCGTGGAAGCGCCGGCACCCAGGATGCTGGAGCCTAGCTTCTTGATGAAGCGCCCGCCGCGGCCGGGGTCGCGCTTCTCGGGGGAAGAGGGGTTGCTCTCAGAGGGGTCGCTCTCACCGTCGGATGGTGGGTTGAGGAGGGCACCACCGGCCGTGGTGGCGCCGGCACCCAGGATGCTGGAGCCCAGTTTCTTGACGAAGCGCCCGCCACGGCCAGGGTCGCGCTTCTCAGGGGAGGAAGGGTTGCTCTCAGAGGGGTCGCTCTCACCGTCGGACGATTGGCCAAGGAGGATATCGCCAACTACGCCCGCGCCCACGCCCCCGATGCTGGAGCCCACTTTGCTGAAGAAGCGCCCGCCGCGGCGGGGGTCGCGCTTCTCGATCCGGCCCAGCGCCTTGTCGGCATCCGTCACAACCGCCAATCTGAGGCCATCCGATGGCGCACCACCCATCACAACCGTGGGTCGGCCCCGCTTGGGATCAACATCCCTCCTCTGCACCGGCGCCGCCGCCTCCTCCTCCCCGTCATCAACCATCTCCACCTCGAAAACAAGGTCATCGTCGTCGTCCTCGGCCTCGTCGCCAAGAGCCGGAACACCCGGCGTCTCGAGGGGGACTGCTTCCTCCCCCCTTCTCTTGCGGTCGCGGAACCGATCGGCCTCGGAGCCGCGCCTGGGACTACCTCGACCGGGGCGGGTAGTGGTTGAGCCTGCGGGGCGAGCGAGTTCGCCGGCGGGAAGGTCGGAAGGGGGAAGGGCAGGGCGGCAGGAGAGAGCCATGCACGTGACTTTGCCGCCTTCCGGGACGAAGGCCGCGGTGGTGAGGCCGATGAGAGCTGCGATGACGGTCGTGGACTTCATTTTGATGGTGGTGGGATAGGCTGTTGGAGGCTGGTGGTTGAGTCCGGAGGTGTTGTTCGCATAGGTCGAGGGCGGCGAGGCGAGAGGGGCAGAGAGGGTGCTGAAGCTTGGATCTAGACCTGCCAAAAAAACCCTGGGTGTGAAAAGGAGTGTACGAGTTGGAAATGTGCGGCTTGCCAGAAGCCGTTGAGTCTCTGAAGGAGTGAATGGGACTTTGCCAGAAAGCCCCAAGAAAAAGGAGTGTGTGTGTTGGAGGGAACAGTGAGTCCACGCTGAGGAAAGGTCTGATTGATTCGATAAGTTCACGACTTATATACCCTACGGGTCACTTTTTGGGGGAGTTCTTTGTTCGCAGGGGCCATAAGCCGCCGTCCAGGACACCTGGTCGCTGCAACATTGGGTTTCATGGCCGCGATGAGTGAAGCCAATTCTGGATCGGGAACCAGCGGCGATGTTCGGCTGATTGATGATACCGTGACCATCGAAACGGAAGTGCTGAAACAAACGGCCCGACAAATGGCCCAAACGTCGGCGTGGCAAGCACCATATTGATCTTGGCATCGAGAGACGAACTTGGGCAATGTGAGACTGATGCCACCCTCCAGCCGCAGTCGACCATCATGTGTTTGGCCTGTGAAAGGTGCGGCTGGCTTGGTCGAGCCGTGCCATGGCCAGTATTCGCTGGAAGGCCATTGGGGTGGCATCGATGAGGCAGAGATAGTTTGGAAATAACCCGAAATCACACCCTCTGGCGTCGACATCTGCCAGACATTATCGCCAAGTGTCGGCCCCGGCATGAAACGGGTTTCGATCCGATAACAATACCCTACAGCTGACCGCGTGGGTTCATTTTCCTGACAGGGATCCTCCAGGATGTCGAGTTGGTCACATCAGGTTGTAATTACATAGCGTCGGCATGCGGCACCAGTTGGTGTGCCGCATCAACCAGCCGCGCGCCAAGGCTGTCATCGCCATGAATTCCAAACGAACTGTTCTTCTACATGGCTGTCTTGGCTCGAGTTTGGCGGCACAGTAGATGGATAAGCCGGAGAGGTGCTGGAGACAAACCGGTGATACTCAGGCTGGTCACGTCGCACAAGGGGCAAGTGGGAAAAAGGAGACACGGGAAAACAACCACCAGGTCTCGTCTGGGGCCTTCGTTGGGCTCCGACTCGAGCAGCCCCTTTACCGGCGATTGTTATCCCTGTTCAAAAAGACACCGGTCCTCGCGGGAGTCACGCAGCTGCAGAAGGCGCGAGTTTCAGCGGAGTGGCGGGGTAGGCTCGGCGGCGGAGCGAGACGTGCTCCTTGAGAATCGTCACAGCATGAATGAGGATGACACAGCTAGTGCAGTTTTCTGTGTTGTGAGCACGATCAAGATGACAGTCGAGGGCTTCCGGCACAACCGGCAGGCGTGGAGCGTGCCGGATGTGTGGGCGCCCGACTTCCAGAGGGGTGCGTCGGACGATCGCTGCGGGCTGCTTCTCATGACGGGGACGGGGCTGTCGAATGTCAAGATGGCGCGCGTCGACGTCATCATGGCACTCGACCGGGTCGAGGGGAACGAGAGGTAGCTGTTTGTGAGGTCGGGATACCTGCAGCAGCATTACCGGGAGGGGGATAATTACTGTTGGAACAGCGGTTGTATGGGAGCACTGAAAAACCCTAGAAAATAAGTGCAAACTGATGTGTGTGTGAGCCTGGGGGTTGCTTCCATTGTGCCTGTCCTCTGTGTGCCTCTCTGGCGATTCTCTGCCCCTATTTATGTGCCTGGCCTGCGGCCCCCGGGTGTGAATCCTCATCCTGAGCCCCCTTTTCCATGATGCCATCGTGGCGGCCCTGTTCCTGGGCCCTCTCTGGGAGCCTTCAGGGCCATTGCCATCATGATTTGGCCCTGAGGCCATTGCCACAGGGAGGTACTCTGAGCCTGATAGATGCGAGCCGACTCTGATGTCCCCGGAACGCCAACAACACGGTCCTCTGTTTCTGATGGAAGAATCCTGTGCACCTGGCACACGTTCTTGACTGGCACAGACGAAGCAGCGCTTCGTCGTCGGGGTCGTCGCGTGTGCCCCGACCGGAGGCTCCACCCTTAGGTCCCCGGCTATGGCCCCGGAACACGTTCACGATTCAGGGGGAGGAGTCCATCTGGGGGATATGCTGAGGCACGTTTCACGTGACGCGATGCGGGGGCCGGTGCGGCCGGCCGGTCTTGTCGGCGGTTGTCTGCTCTGAATGATCCATTTGCTGCTGGACTATAAAACGGGCGACAGTCGGCCCATTGATGTTCGATTTGGTCTTGGTTTGGGTTGGCGTTTGTTGACTCGGGTCCAACCCCTGAGTGCCTGCCGGCTGGAGGCCGATTGGTGTCAACTGCCTGTCACTCGAACCTCTCCGCTCCGGCTGGCATTGCACCTCTTTTCCCTCCCTCCAGAGGTTGCCATCACAAGCAACCACTCGAGGCACTCAACAGCGACATCGGCCTGCTGCTGAAGTGTCGAGCACATTGTGATGCGCTATAGAGTTTTCCCCAAGTCTGAAACAAGTTTCCTGCCCGTCGGGCTCTGAATCGCCCGTCACCTTACCTCCTTGGAACTTCAAGCCCATCTATAGCAGCAGAATTTCCTAGATGATAGTCATGGCTTGCTTTTTCTTGTCTGAGCCAAGCGACTATCAATGTTCTGGAGCCAGCCCGGAGCCAAGCGAACCCCTCCCTCCATGTCCCCTCCTTTCCAGATCACCACTACCATCAAATGTATGCACCATACTACCATCAGTTTCGGTGGGGGTCAGATTCCTCCTCTCTTGGGGAAAGGACTTCATATTAACAGCAGATGGTTAAGTCCGCGATCAGTCTCGTCAATGACATCATGCGTCATATGACCCACTTATCACCAAACACACGTAGACCTGCCTATGCGGAGTCCCACCTACGCAGACCTGCCTACGCCGAGACCTGCCCATGCGGGTCTGCCCACGCGGGAGACCTGCCCACGCAGACCTGCCTACGCGGGTCTGCCTACACGGAGACCTGCTCACACGGACCTGCCTACTAGACAGCGCTGACCTGTTGACCCCACGTCCATTGCAGAAATGGCATCGTGATCGATCTACCAAAGCCGGACCTCTACTCCATCCTTTCAAGCCCAGTCAGTCGTGCCGCGTTTGCCCTACGTGCCCGCTCCCGCAACACGTCGCTCTAGTCTGTTTCACCGTTGACGATCATCTCAGCAGACTCGCTGCAGATGTCGGTGGATGGCAGCCAGCAGGGGTGCTCAAATTCGTCCCAGTTGTGGTCGATGGGCCAGCGGCAGAACTTTGCCTCCGCCCAAGCCAGGCAGCTGGTGGCGGAAAACGTCTCGTTCGTATGGCTGACGATCGTGTGTTGGCGTACGCAGACCGCATCAGGTATGCCCAGCTGGGCAAGCTGGCCTTTGACGGCATGATACAAACGCTGTAGTCGAATGCCTCTCTGCCGGTCCTCATTGAGGCGGTCGCTGGGTTTCTCCGAGGTGCCGTCAAACATGATGACCTGGTCCGGCCGGCGTTTGACGCATGCAACCGACCAAATTCCTTGGTGTTGGTGGAACAAAAATGTCTTCTTGACTTGCGGCGCGGGGAAGGCTTCGAGGTCCAAACCCTCTGCTCTAAGTAAGGCAAAATAAACACCTTCGTCGCGGTAGCGGTTGTTTAGCCAGGCGATCTCGAGTGCCATGGTCTCGACGTCGCAGTTTTTGTCATTCCAGTACGTGAGTTGGGACACAGCCTTGTCCTTGACGCTTTCAAATGCCCGGAGCTCCATCTAAGGCAGCATTGTCAGCCCTGGGGTTCTACCCTCTGCTACCACTGCGTTTCTTACCCCGGTGAGCGGGGGCGCCATGGTTAGGTCGGCTACTTGTGCTGATTCTTGGGATGGGTCTCGGCCGGTCGGCAGAGGCAGGTGCTGTTGTTGTTGACTTCAGTTTGGTAAGAAAAATACAGAGTTTGCAGGCTGGGATTGTACCTAACTTACGCGGATGAGGTCGGTTGGGCTGGGATCGCGACTGTCTTGTCTGGCTGAGCGTTGATCTTTCCACGCAGCAGCGCTCGAGAGTGGAGGCTGTGGTTTTGCCAAGGGCTGCCGTAGATGATGTCGCTCTTTGGAAACCGCGTTGCGGGAGGAGGGAGAGGTGAGGCTGGGTGTTTGGGTGGTGGCTGGAGGAGTTTAGGTCTGGGGAAGAGATTTATCTGGGGAGGGAAGGGCTGCTGCCAATTGAGGAGGCGGAGGGGAGGAATCTAATGGACCTCTATTGCTCTTGCTTTAAAACCTAGGACTGTGTTTCCATCCGACATTCTGCCGCTCCCTGCCTTCCCCGTTCAGGCCCGGAGTTTGACGCCGTGGACACTCTCTACATGGTTCTTGAAATGGTTCAGGTGCTTGAACTCCAGCGCCTCCTCCTTGCACTTCGGGTGGTTGCACGACATCTGCCTCGCGCTGCCCAGCTGTTGCGCGTGCTTCCTGTCGAAATGGTCAAACATCACCGCCGGTCGGCAGTACTTGAACGTCCTCTCCTCCTGGGACAGGGTCTCATCACCGATGCAGCGTGGGCATTGCTTCCTGTCCATCAGGAGCGGGAAGGGGTCCGGCCCGGGAGACTCCTCCTTCACCGGGACGTCGGCCTGCGTCTGCGCCCGCGCCCTCTGCCGGATGCGGCCCGGCCTCGCCGGCTCCCGTTTACCGCACAGGATGACCATCAGCTCGGCAGCCTGGATGCGGAGTTCGAGAAGCTCCGCGGGGCTCAAGTTGTCCGGCTGGTTGCAGAGGATCTCGGCGAGCTGCGCGCGCTCGGGGATCTGCAGGTCGATGACCGGCTCGACGTATTCCTCCTGCTCTTCCCCGCCGGCCTCCATGTCCCAGGTCGGGCGGTTGTAAAAGTACTGCTTCCGGTAATCTTGCTTGACGGCCTTCTTCCACTGCTGCTCCTTGGTCGCGATCAGCTTGGTCAGCTCCCGGATCTGGCCCTCGTGTTCCGAGCCCTTGATCCGGTACCGGCCGCCTTTCAGCCGTGCCCTCTCCTTCTTCAGCGCTTCGATCTTCGGGTCGGGCGGCATCATCTCCCAGACCTCGTCGGGAACCATGTCTTTGCTCGCGCGCGGGTCGCGCATGAGGCCGATATGTGAGAGCATCGCAAGTAGGCTGTCCTCGGTCGGCTCCTCCAAGAACGCGTTCTGAAGGTGGAACTTGACCTTCTCGTTGATGTATGCGCTGTTGAACGTGGCCCACTTCGGGTCGTGGCGCATCATCTGATCGCGGATGGCATCGGAGGCGTTGCCTATGTACTGTTAGAACAAGGCCATTCTGGAGGTAGAGAGAACACACCGTTCGCCGCGTTGGCTGCTCCTCTTCGCCAGACCTTCGGCTCGATCTTGTTCTCTTCTCCGGCGTCGAGCGACTGCCGCTCCATGTCATAATGTAGCTTGTGGTACGGGAGAGGCTGATACCTCCGCTCGTCGGGATCGTCCTCGTCACGCTGGCGGAAAATGGGCCGCTTGAGCCATTCCTCTTTCCAGCGCAGGGGAGTACACTTGACCGGTTTCTGGTTCCTTGCCTGGAAGACTTCTCTGACGCTGGTCAAATTCGAGGCGGCAAACGCGCGATCGTGTACCGCGAGGCTGACGATGACGCTAATGAAACAAAAGATCAACCTCCTAGTGAGGGTAAAGTGGAAGACGGTCCTGGAGGAGATATGGTTAAATCCGACATGTCAAAGAGCAGGGGGTAGTTACTCACGGTTTCGGCTTGTTGTCCATCCCTTTATGGTGCATGAGTCTGATGTACATGACAAGGATGTCCTCGCCGGTTTCCGGGTGGCATACGATCATCAGGAGAATGTCCTCGTAACAGAGCGCCTTTGGGCGTCCACGATCCTCGTACTCTTGCGAAATCATGTCTTCCAGCAACCTGGAATGCTTGTCGGGCGCCTCGCCTTCGTAGCCAGAGATGTTCTTCATGACCGTCTGGAAGATCTCCTGACATTCGCCATCGTCACTCATTTTCTCTCTGTCGACAAACTCGGCCGGCCGCGCCCCTGTGAATGCGAGGCCAAGGTAACACCCGGCGAGTTGGACACGGTGCCCTTCCCAAGAGAAGATACCGGTGTCGTACTTGATGTTGAAGGTGAGCAAGGCCAGCAAGGTGTCTGCGTTCGCGACGTCTTTTCCAAGGATGCATGGCGGTTGAAGATTGTACTTTGGAACCAAGATAGCGTCGTGCCACTTAAGTCGGGACTCCCCCATTTGAACCACCCCCACATTTGAACCACCCAAAAAATCTTGGCACACAACCACTACCTTTTCTTCAACCCTATATACTGCAGCCAACCTAGCTAACTATAATACAGTCTTCTGCTTCCTCGGGGCTTTCGGGACTGCTCTCTTCAACTACCGTGGCCTCTACCCGGCCAGCTGCAACCTGGGCCCGGCGGATCTGTTCAATGTTGACGAACCGTTGGTTCGTGTAACGGTCACAGGAGTGTATTGCGACTATCTGATGACGACTCTACGAGTATA
>MU855921.1:0-17649 GCA_033296695.1 Staphylotrichum tortipilum
GGGGGGGGGGGGGGGGGGGGGGGGGGGGGGGGGGGGGGGGGGGGGGGGGGGGGGTCAGTGTTGCCGGGGCCTGTTGCATTGAACACAACCCATTCTTTTTCTGTTTTCTTTTGTATTCTCTGAGTTTCACGACTAGCAACGATGATACGAGCTGATGATGATCACCTTCTCCCACATTTCATTGCGAGATCAAGCATGGGTCCGCGTTGCCGTAGCAACCCCCTCTCTCACCCCCCTTTCCCTCAAGATGGGAACATCAAGCACGGAGCTTCTCACCATGATGGCAGGAACACCTCTAATCCCACAAGACACAGTTTAAATCTCATCACCACACCGCATCACAAATATTAGCAACCAAGCTCCCATTTCCCTATGCTATCTCTGCTCTGGTGCTGTGCGTGCTAGTCCAGGGCCGTGGGATTCGTACCCAACGACCTCACCGAGATCCCCGAAGAAAGAAGAAAAAAGGTAAATAACCATGTAGCACGATAAGAAAAAAAAAACCCAAAGGCCAACTAAGTGAGCGAAGCCGAGCCAAGCCAAGTCGAGCCGAGGCCAAAGATAATCATGAGCCTTCCTTCCCCTCCTCGATTTAATACCCCTTGCCCTAGCAAAAAAGTGTCTTTCCTCCTTGTACCAAGCGAGTGATGCCGCCAGCCCGGAGGCTCCGCAAATAAGATAGAGGGCAAAACCGTAATGCAACCCGGTAGGTAGCCATGACCGTAACGGCAACCGATGCAATCCTATATAGAGAGGAGAAGAAAAAACGAAAAAAAAACCGGCCTGTATCCCAGCGTTTGTAACGGTACCCCCCCGCATCCCGATCAGTCGTGTTTGTTTGCAATAATATCCCCCCACCCATGGTAACGCAACGCCCCCCCTTTCCATCTCACACCTGAACCTCCCCAACCGCCTTCTGCGACTCCCGACTCAGCTCCTTGACCTTGTTCCTCAACTCCTCCCTCACCGACTCCTGCTGCTGCTGTTTCGCAGCCTGCGCAGCCGCTGCTGCCGCTCCAACCGCAGCCTTCGCCTTCTCAGCAATCGACCTCTAGGCGACAGGATCGCTGGTCGGCTTCCCCCCCTGGTGGTGATTAGGGTGATGTTGCTGCTGGTGCTGCCGCACGACCCGTTGCGCCTGCCGGATCTTGCACTTCATGTGGTAGCCCGGCTCGTTGGCCTTGCGCCACTCGAGGTAGGCCTCGTACATCTGCTGCTTGACCGGGTCGCGGTCGCGGGGCTTGGTCGTTACGGGGAAGTAAGGCCGGGTGGGCTTGCCGCCGGGCATGAGCATGGACTGAGGTGCCAGTGGCGCTGTGTTGAAGGGCGTTGGAGCCGCGAGGCATTGGTTCAGTCCAGGGACAGCGCCCGGGTTGAAGATCGGCATATGGGTTCCTGGGGCGGGCGGGAATGTGTTGAAACCGTTGAGGACGGGCAATCCCATGGGTGGGCCGCTGACAGACGTGTTGAGGGACGGGCCTGCCGAGGCCAGAGACGCCAGTGGGGGGAACATTGGGGAGCCGGTTGGCATCGTCGGGGCCATCATGCTACCCATACCCATGGGCGAGGCAACCTGGCCCGAAAGCGTGTTGCCCGTGCGAAGCTCTCCCGGGGCCATCACAGTCTGCGCAGTCGGCCAAGAGGATCGGCCGAGAGAAGTGTCGTTGGCAGTCTGCGCTGGGAGACCTGCCGAGACGCCAGTTCGAGGAACCTGCTGCGACACATCGCCTTCCAGTACAGCAGCGTTGGGGAGCGGAAGGTGAGTTGCCATGGCGTTGGGGAATATGTTAGTAATCGGCTGACGAGACAACTTCTTGGGAGCAAGCCACGGTGTAGATTCGTTGTTGGTTGTCGACTTAAATTCGGCAGCGGCAGGATTCAGGGTCTTGAGCTGGCCTTCGTCATTCGAGGACTCCAGGCGGACAAGCTGTGCACCGTTCCGCGAATCGGGTTCCGAGATGTCTCCTGACTGACGCTCATTGTCTTTGGACGCGTAGCCGGAGTCGCTCGAGTTCTGCTGCGCCGTGTTCCGCATGTCGTCGAGCTGCTGGGCAAAGAAATGGTTTGCCGCTTCCTTGTTCAGGTCGTCGCGAGTGCTGGTTTCCGAAGCCTCCGTCTTTGATGCAACCTTGCTAGCCATGATCGCGGGATCGACCGGGCGGCGAGATGGCAGGGCGTTGCTCCTGACAGTCTCCTGGGCCGGCGGCGACGGCTGGCGGCTCTTCTGCAAGCGACTCAGCATCCTGTTGAAGCGAGCCTCCTCCTCGCTGGGCGGCTCCGTTTGAGCATCGCTGGGCTCCGATGTGGCGAATGAGCGGCCTGTGACCGCAGAACCGGACGAGC
The DNA here is from genome assembly GCA_033296695.1 of Staphylotrichum tortipilum. Lineage (NCBI taxonomy): Eukaryota > Fungi > Ascomycota > Sordariomycetes > Sordariales > Chaetomiaceae > Staphylotrichum > Staphylotrichum tortipilum. Next base: position 2,344 of record MU855921.1, read on the forward strand.
ACTCGTGTATTCCTTGGGATCTGGCATGTTGAGAGCAAAGACGGGCATCCTGGGCCTCGGACGAGGCGGAGAGAGCCGAACCGCGACTGGCCCTGTCGGAGCTTATCATATTCTGAAGTTCGACCAGAATATGGTCAGAGTTATCCGACGAAATGGGCCTGAGGACGGATCTGCCATTGGTGGGCTTCAACTCGGCGAGGGCAGGACCGAACGACTTGTCGTCCGGTCTCACGACAGAAATGTCGAGGGTGAAGCGGTTGGGAAGGGGGACTTCCTCGCCATTGATGGTGGTGAAAATGGGATTCACATGTTTGAGTTGAACCCTGGTCACCTCCCTTGGATCGTCCTCTGACACGGACGACGAGGTAGACGGCTCTTGCCAGGTCGGAGCCGAGAGCACCGATTCCCAGCGGGCCCGTTTCGTGGTTGGGTAGCGGTACTGGGGACCCGAGAATGAGGTGTCCTGCTCATAGTTGAGCTGGATATCGATGTTGTCGTCTGCGTTGTAGCTCTGGTCGCTTCGCTTGGCGGCTCTGCGCGGGGAAGACATGGCGGCCGCCTTCCTTCTCCAGTCGTTGGACGAGACGCCTGGAGACCTCTTGCTGGAGGAGCCCAGTTCGGGCAGAGACGTCTTGGGATTGCGTCCGCATTGTTTCGCCACGTGCGAGCTCGCAGCGCGGTGGATGTGGCTGGTGCACCCGACCATCTTGATGCGATTCGAGAGGAACCACTCCAAGAACTCGACCGAAATCTCGGCCCAGGGAGAGGACCGATTCTCAGAGCCGAGAGGCGGGGATTAATGCTGGATTATTCGCAAGATTGCTGAGGGGTGGGTCTAATTAAAAGGGCATGAAGTTAGTTGAATGCTTGGTTGTGATGGAGTGATGGAATCGAAGGGAGTAAAACAATGATGCCTCGAGGATAGACTTGGATGTGGAGAGCCAACTCACGTTGTGTTTGCGTGGGTGTAATGGTGTGGTTGTTCGAGGCCAGGCTCCTTCCTTCCCTTGGTTTGAACGTTGGTGTGTGGTTGGGGTGTGGGATGCCTCGCGTGTGGTGGATGAGTGAATGAGTGGGCGGGTGGTGGTTTGGGTTCCGTGGGTGTGTGGATGTGCGAGAAGGAAGAGTGGCTTTCCGTTGATCAGTCGGGCCAAAACAAAAACGCTCTGGTGTTCTGGGGCGAACTCCCAAGGTGATGAAGAGATGTCGTAAGGCTGCGAGAGAGACGATATGCACAGAGTACCCAAAAAGGCTGGCGACGGGCGTCTGGGGATCGCAAGTTCGCTTGGGTGTCTGGCCGAGGAAGAGATGAAAGGGATGGGCCAGAGAAGGATGGCAGGATACCGAGCAGGGGAAAACATGGATAGAACTTCCTGGGAGGCAAGTGTAGATACCAAGATTGGCACCTCCCTTCAGTGGGTTAACCGGCGCGCATTCTTGGAGTGGGAAGTTGCGGTCCCGGTCACCAGGATAATCTGCAGGAGCAGCACCACTCACTCGCCAACCCACTACACACGACGTCAAGACCCTCTCACTCACCTCCCTCATACCATTCACCGCAATACGGGCCCTGGCACTCCCTATGAGTTACATACCACTCCCCGTCGGGGCATCCCAGAAGAAGGAACCCTTGTGTTCTCCAGACATGTCGTTGAAGTCAGGTCTATGGCTGAGATCAGGAGTTGGTGTTCGGACACCACACGGCTCAGGGGTAGGGGGCTGAAATGGGCTCGGAATAACGGGTAGGTACACATGACAGGATATGGACAAGATGTTGATTCGAAAGCTATAGCCAATTTCTGGATAACCCCTTTTCCGAGGGCATCGCTGCCTCATCAACACAAGGGACACACCAAGAGGTTCAATATTTGCAATCAACCCTGATAAACGAAACCAAACATATACCACCGAAAACCCGCCCGCCCGTTTCATGAAAGTCATAAACAACGAAGCCTCATCCAAAACAACCCCTTACATAGCCGTCTGCTGCCCCGTCATGTACGCGGTGAAGGCCCTCTGCAAAAAAATATTAGTCAACTCTGCCGTTCCCTACCGATGCCCGGACTGAAGCAGGGGAAAAGAACATACCGCGTTCCTGGTCTGGATAAAGACGGTGCCCGGGCCGGTGAACTTGCACACAAGGCCCTCGCCCGAAGCCATGCCCGAGATGAGGCCGCCCGAGGCGACGCGCTCGAGAACATACTTTGTGTTCCAGGCGACGAGGTGGCCGTTGTCGACAATGTACTTTTCGCCGTCCATGAGCTGCGAATAGAGCGTGTCAGTTGAGTTTCCTCCTCTGTCTATTCCTCCCCCAGAACGAACAACCAAGCATAGAGAAGAGACTCACATCTTTGCGAATAATCGCGCCAAAGCTCGTCAACCACACCAAGCCCGTACCAGTGATTTTGTACACCCACAGGCCCTCACCGCTGAACATGGCCTTGCCGAGGCCCTGGCGCTTGTAGTCCTTTACGACGTTCTGCGTGCAGGCGAGGAAGCCGTCGTGGCTGACCGACCACGCCTCGTTGCCCGTCAGCCGCAGGCTGGTGATGTCGCCGAGCATGGGCGGCGCCAGTAGCAGCTCGCCGGGCCCCGTGTACGTCGACGAGTTCATCTCACCACCGGCGACGAGCTTCTTCATGCTGAATTTGAAGGCGCCCTTGAGGACGATCGAGGGGGACATGGCGAGCATGGAGCCTGGATGGGTGTGCTTGTTAGCTTTGGAAATTCCCAGAGACGAGCAAAAGATGAGGGGATTGTACCTGGCCTGGCGTGGACGGGGCATCCGATGGCCAGCTGGATCGTCAGGACCGTGTTGCAGTCGCGGTGGCTGATGCGGTAGCTCCCGCCGTTGAAGGTGCCCACGTCGTCGACCACGGTGCTCGCGCCGGCAAACTGGCCGGCGGCAGGGGCGCCAGTCGGATCAATCGTCGGGGTGTGTACCAGCGGCTGTTGCGCCACCCCCTGCTGCTGCTGCTTCTCGGCCGGGTACGTGCCGTTGTCCTCTTCCGCGGGGTATGTAGGAGGAGGAGCATACTGCTGCTGCTGGTGCTGCTGGGGAGGAGTCTGCGACACACCCGAGGGTGTCCGGAGGTGCTGGGGCAGCGCCCCGTGCTGCATGGGAGGCGGAGAGGCCTGCGGGGGCGCGGCGTACTGCTGCTGCTGCTGCTGCTGTTGGGGAGGAGTTGCCTGGGGAGGGGCGGCATACTGCTGCTGGTGGGGCGGAGGCGCGTACTGCTGTTGCTGAGGGGGCGGGGCGTATTGTGTCTGCTGGGGGGGCGCGGCATACTGGTGTTGTTGAGGGGGGAGCTGGTATGAAGGTGTCGACGAGGCCGGCGGCGGAGTAGGGGTCGCGCCCGGCTGGGGAGGAGGAGCGTAGGTCCTGCCCTGGTTGGCGGCCGGAGGGGGAGCATAGGCGAACTGGGTCTGGGTAGGGGGCGCCGACATGGGAGGAGGCGGGTAGCTCTGCTGTCCTGGATCGACACGACGCCTGTCAGTATCACTTGGGCTGACGGAGCAGGAGATGGTGCTCCAAGTCTAAGGTTCTAGCTTGACTACGAACATACCAGCAGGGGCAGGGCCGCCAGCGCCAGGGGGTGCTTCACAAGCAGGTCAGCTTCCGGTTGCGACAGAGGGCGTGGCGCATTCATCACTCACGAGGATAGTACGACATGTCGTAGGGTCGGTTCAGGACAATAGAGTTGGCCTGGGGGTTACAAGGCGAAGCTGTTTGCTCTTCTCCCTCAGCTCGTCTTAGGTCTGTCTGGCAGTGGTCAGCACTCAGCACAGAGGTTGGGCAACGACGCGCGCGTTGATCGGCACCCCGCACTTGCGAGGTACCCCGCGCCCGACGGTGTGTGTCTGTGAGAATTGCTTGGCGTTGAAGCTTACAGAGGCGATCATGGCAAGACGGCGAAGCAACAGTCACCAGCGACTCGAGCAAGATGCAAAAGCAACGCGGTGGGGAGGGACGGGGCCGAGTCGGGAGCAGCAGCAGCACCACCTTTTGAGGCAAACAAGGGTCCAACATCCCACCACCTCTCCCACCACTGATCCCCCCTCCCCCCACCAGCCTCTCATGCAGTCGCATGGGTAGCTAAATCGAGCACATCCAGACCTGCATGGAAGTAACCCAATCAGCGCGCCTCAGCCACAACGACGACGCGCGAAGAGCCTGGCCCTGCCTGGACAAGGGCGCTTAGCACAAGCGGGAGGGCGCCGAGGGTGCGATTGGCCCGCGTGGTGCTTGGCTCAGACTCGAGCAAGGAGCCCTGACGGCTGGAGACTCGCTCGCTGCACCAGGCCCGCAGACTCAGAGTAGCAGTAAGAAATGAGTCCAAGGACTGGAAAAGGGCTGGACTGCGATGGTCTTGATCAGCCGGCCAAAGCAAGACTGCGGTTCCCTGTCTTGCAAAACAGGCACATTCTGAGAGCGGGGCTGCCATGGCCTCCCCGATGTCGCAACGAGGGAGACCAAGAGAGCAAAGGGTTGGGCTGGCCAGATTCTCCAGCGGTTGGCTTTGGGTTGGGGAGGTGTTGGGGGGGGGGGGGGGTGGGGGGGGGGGGGGATGGGCAAGCCAAGAAGCCCAAGCCTCTCCAAGGGACAAGAACTGGCGCTCAGCTGACGGCCGTTGGGGCCCTCTTTTGACCCCCGCAGTCCGTCGCCAAGCGTTTGCCCTCACACAAGCTTCATTGCCCAATCAGAGGACCCAGGTCCCTTGCCTGCCGCTGGGATTGCATCACCAAGCAGTTGCGCTCAGCATCGGAGCTCGGGACGTCATAAAAATTTGGTCGTCTTCTTTCAGGCGCAGCCACATCAGCTCACCTCCCCAACCCGCACCACGCGACACCATCACCCGCCCCGAACCGACCGCAACCCCCGGGCCTCCTACGAATGTCAACCTTCTCGCTGCGTTGCTTTTAATACCTTGCGTCGACCGCTACGCCAAATCAGTGTGGAGAGAGTCGCACACGATATTGCTCGAACACCCTCTCCCTCGGACTCCGACCATAACCTACCGAGCCCTGCGCGAGCCGCCTTTCGAGGCACGGAATCTTCGGGGTTACTTTCGGCCTAGGGAGACTCGATCTTTTGTCCACCTCGCCCAAAGCTTGCCCTAGCGGCCATGCTGCGAACCGCATTCGGGGCGTTCGATGCCCTCGGAGGCAGCGCTGTGCGGGGGACCGTCGCGAGGGATGTCATCGGGAAGAGGATATGGGCGGCCAGGATGCCCGCACAAGCCCCGGCCGTCCCGCGCCACCAAAGGGCGTTGATGTCGCAACTGGCGCCCGCAAGGCGGACGGTCGCGCAGCCGAGATTCGTGCAGCTCAGGACCCCGTTCCTCAGGCCGAGGCGCCCTTTTCACTCCTCGCGGCCGCACCGGTCGGATGCCGCCTCTAAGAGTGGGGATGCCGCGCCCGCCGAGTCGCTCTCGCTGAGCCAGCGACTAAAGAAGCTGTCCCGGGAGTACGGCTGGACGGCGGTGGGTATCTACCTGGCGCTGTCGGTCCTCGACTTCCCCTTTTGCTTCCTCCTCGTCCGGACGGTAGGGACCGAGAAGATTGGTGAGTTGGCGCCCGTCTGAGACGACTGGAAACGCGGCCGCTGACCGGCCGTAATAGCGCACCTCGAGGACATCGTGGTGTCGTACGCGAAGAAGGTCATCCCCGAGGGTGCCCAGACCTGGTGGCGAGAGTATCGGCAGGCCGCCAAGGACGTGAAGCGGGAACGGACTGGCGAGGAGGTCGAGGCCCAGATCCTCGTCCACGGCGTCGAGGAGGCGGACCAGAGGACGAAGCAGGAGGGAGCGAGTGAGTACCAGGCAGATTATGTCTCGGCCTGTCCGCCGTGCTGACAACGAAACCCCTCTCCCCACAGGCTTGGCCACGCAGCTGGCGCTCGCGTACGCCATCCACAAGAGCTTCATCTTCATCCGTGTCCCCCTGACGGCCGCCATCACCCCCAAGGTGGTCAAGGTGCTGCGGGGGTGGGGCTGGCAGATTGGCAAGAAGGTCAAGCAGGCCAAGCGGTGAGGTCGACAACGGCCCATCGTACGTTGCCTTGCATATTTAATAGACTCCGCTCCGCAGCTCCGGTGTCGTGGTAGAAGCTGCTTTTTGGGATATCGGCGTTCGGCGGCATGGCATTTGCATTGATAGATAGGTGGATGGAGCATCTACCCATGGACTGTAGGATCACCGTGTACGAGAGTTTTGTATGTGTATCAATTAAACTTGGAGCAGCGATGCCATCTTTTTTGAAGTTGGTGGCAACACCAGAATCCCCCCATCGTGGTGGCTACAGATGGTAAGCTGCAGGCCCAAGCTCCCAGGCACCACGGACGCTGTGATGCGCGCCAAGCCATGCCGCTTCCCGCCTCCTCCCTCACATGCTGTCTCTCACAGTGCATGGATAAACTCGATCAACAGCCGAGTCCTCCTCCCCCCCCGGCCCAAATCTGGATGCATTCGCTATCAAACAACCGGGAGGGCGGCAGCAACAGCAGCGGGGAGCCCCTCAGTTCCATTCGTTTTAATTAAGAAGGTGGTGCCCGGTCTTGGTTGCACGCTCTGCTGCTCTGGCATGTTGGTTCGGCCGCCGCTGACGATCGTCCTTCCCCCTCCCTCTCCCGAGGGGTCCAACTTACGATTGCTGATCCACCATCGTCCATGATCACCGACCGGCAATCCATGGGCCTTTCGCATCGCAACTCGCAAGGCTGAATCCCGTCGTCGGTTGACGTTGACCATGGCGACGACGCCGGACCTCGAGAAGCGCGCGATCCTGGCGGCGGCCGTTGACGACAGCGACGCGCAGCCGGCGCCCGCCAGCCCGCCGCGAAGCCGTATTCGCCCTTGGCTGTTTGTCTTGGTCGGGGCCCTGGTCGTCCTCTCAATCGGGGCGACATCGCACCGGTGTTTTGCAGACACGTCGCTGTTCACCACGACCCATGGCGTGTCCCGCGCCGGCGGCCATGCTCACCAACATGGGATCAAGCCGCAAGCAGTCAACAGCCGGTCGCCGACGACCTCGGCCACCACGTCGGCTGCGGCGCCGAGCAGGACGGTACTGAAGACCTTTGAGGTTGCCCAGCCGGTTCTGATGCCCGACGGGCCTGCTGAGAGCGATGGCTCAACGCGGGATAGGAAGGACTACACGCCTGAGCTGTGTAGCGTGTTGTTGATGCGGCATGACTTTGCGTGGAGCTACAATGCGCCGTTCGTTGGTGAGTGGACCACTCGTAGTTGTCTCTGCTCATCCGCCTAACCCTCGTCCAGGGAACTACACCCCGCCCAGTTGTGATTTCAACCGGGTGGTGCTAAACTTCAGCGTGGTAAGCCAGGGTCGGCAGTTCGACCGTCTCGCCATCATGTACTTTGGCGACACCGAAGTTTGTACGTTTGTCCAGGCTTCACATGCAGCAAGCACCCCTTGAGTATGCCGCCCCAGTCTGACTGACCCGGCAACAGGGAGAACGTCGACGGCAGAGCCCACGTCGCCGCCGGGAATCAGCTGGATCTACCTCAAGGACATGACTGAGTACTTGTACTTCTGGAAGTCCCCTCAGAAGCTCATCTTTGATCTCGGGAACTTGATCGGTATGTACCGCTGACCATACGAGGCTAGGCCCCATGCTGACCATCCCCAGATGACAAGTACACGGGCATCTTCAACACCACCATGACCGCCATTTTCTACAAGGCCGATGTGGAAACCGACCAGGCGCCGCCGAGCGACCTGATCATCCCCATCTCGTCGCGCCACAGCGCGAGCAACTCGGTCAGCTTGTTCGTGCTGCCGGCTGAGAATGCTACCAACACCATCAGCCTCCCACGCAACATCCGCCGTGCCGTCTTCTCCGTTTCGGCCAACGGGCAGGCAACCGAGGAGTTCTGGTGGAGCAACGTCCTGCAGAGCGATGTGTCGACCTTTAACAAAACGGCCGGCGAGCTCCCAGGCCTCAGCCCCTTCCGCGAGGTCCAGGTGCTCATCGACGGCCAGCTCGCCGGCGTGCAGTGGCCGTTCCCCGTCATCTTCACGGGCGGGGTCGTCCCTTCTCTGCACCGTCCCATCGTGGGGATCCACGCGTTCGACCTCCGGGAGCACGAGATCGACATCACGCCGTTCCTCCCGCTGCTCTGCGACGGCCAGCAGCACACCTTCACGATCCGCGTCGCCGGGCTGGACGTCGCCGGCGATAGCAGCAGCACCTCGGCGGCCCTCACCGAGTCGGTCAACGAGAGCTGGTACGTGACAGGCAAGCTCTTCCTCTGGCTTGACGATGACCCGTCCTCCATTACCACCGGCAGCGCCCCCTCGGTCAATCTCTCCCCGCCAACTATCGTGGTCACCCGCGCCGTGACCACCGACGTCAACGGCACCAACGAAACCCTCACCTACACCACCTCAGTCCAGCGCGCCCTCAAAATCACCACCGCCGACCTCCGTACCCAAAACTCTTCTGCTTTCTCCTCCCCTTCCCCCGCCACCTGGTCCCAATCCCTAACCTACACCAACCGCGGCCGCGTCACCGACTTCGGCTTCACGCAGATCAACGACATGCTCATCAAAGGCACCGACCGCGCCACCCTCCCTTCTTCCCACCCCCACCCCCACCATCAGCCCGACTACACAGCCACCTATGCCTACCCGCTTTTCTGCAACTCGACCTACGCCGTCTCGCCGCAGGGCAACCTCTCCATCAGCGCCTTCCTCCGACAGGGCAAGGAAGTGTCGGTCGCGGGGCCGAGCGTGTTTCCCTCTGGGCTGGAGGCCTTTAGTGGGAAAGGGGGAAGTGGAAAGGGGTTGGTGAGGCGGCTGGAGACGAGCAAGGAGGGCACGGCCGAGTTCCGGCAGACGGGCGACGGGAAGGCGAGTAGCGGGTGGGGGGAGGCGAGGCAGGTGTTTTGGTTTGGGGTCGCCGGGGAGGGGGGCAAAGAGGGGGAGGAGTTGTACTTTAGGGAGGTCGAGGCTGTGAATGGGACCGTGGTGGGGGATGTGAAGAGGTTGGCGGGGAGGAGGGTGGAGGTGGATGTGCCCGGGCTGAGGGGGGGTGGGAAGGGGGTGGTGTCTGTTGGGGCAACGGAGTACGCGTAGATTTTGGGGCGAGGCGGAGCATGGTTTCGAAATCTACACATTGCCATTTTGCCATGTTTTTCTTGATGTCTTGATGGAGGGGTGACGAATCCTGCCCTCCTCCTCTGATTCGCTACCCGTGGGATTCCGATCCAGAGGGCAATTTTGGGGAGGCGAATCGAGATTTGAGCTCGAACCGCCGTCTTGCCGTCTCTGCGACTCAGATTCCGATTCCGATTTTACTTCTCGGTCGTCCAGGGCCACTCGGTTGTGCATCGGCATGCGCATGCAGGAGGACGGACAGGAGACCTCGAGAAGCTGCAGGCGCGCGACCCCGTTGCCTGGCCATGAGGAAAACAGCAGGGCCTCTGTTGCGGGTTCCAGGACCAGGGTCCTGCTCGCCAACGATTCGCCACGGGCGTTGGCGGGGTGCAGCGGCAGATCGGAAGACGCGGGCATGTGCCACCCTGGTCCCCTGCCAACGGCCACACCCAAAACCTCGCCAACCCCTCCGTCCCTCCTCAAACCAAAACCCGCCGCCGCGCAACCCGCCGCTTGCTGGACAGACGGGCGCGTGTCATGGCTGGCTTTGGATTCACCACGGAAACCTCAGAGCCACTCAGTTGGGCCACAGTCGACGGCGGCACTGAATCTAAATCTGTTCTGGCGCCAGAAGGTCAAAGAAGGCCAGGCGGCTGCTGTTGCGTCGTCTCGAGCCAATCGGGGCCATCCGAGCTCTGAAAGAACAAGGAGAAGCTTGGGGGCCTCGTCGCCCCACCACTGCCGTCATAGCCCCACTTTTCCAAGTCCCTCCCGCAGTTGGTCATGATGCTCCCCTTGCCAACGCCTGCCCTGCTCTGTTGCTCTGGTGCTGGTGCTGGTGCTTCCGTGGGTTGCGCTGGGAAGGGGGGTGGGGGGGGGTTGCCAGAATCATGTCATTCCGCTGTAAAAGCTGCTCGAGCCCCACCCGTGCTGTCTTTGACCTCTCATACTTGCCTGCGTTGACCTTCCTCATAAAGAAGCAGCCCGCCCTCGCATCTGCCGGGCTCAGTGCTTGTTGATCAACACACCTGCAAACAACATTTCACCTGCTGCTTTCCCATACCCAACACCTACCTACCTCTTGGGAATTTTTGAACATCGACAGTGTCCCTCCTTGCCAACCACTCTTCCGAGTAGACATCGCGCATCGTCTCTCCAGTCACGCAACCACACCTACCAAAGATCTGCTGTCGATATCCTCGACAGTCAACCCACATAACCAACCACACAACCCAGCAAACTAGCTGCTCCCGCCCACCATGGACAAGATACAGCTCGCCCTCCGAGCCGTCCAGCTCATCTTCATCATCATCCTCACCGGCCTGATCGGCAACGTCATCGCCAACAACATCAACGCCGCGACCTCTGCCACCGCCGCCATCAACTTCTCCATGTTCGTGATCGCCCTCTCGTGGGTGGCCTCCCTCCTCGGCTTGGCCGCAAGCCTGCTCGAGCGCGCCGCCGCCCTGCCCGTGCTCGCCCTCCTCGGCGCCGACGCCCTCGCCACCCTCTTCACCTTCATCGACGCCGTCGTGCTGGCCGCCAAGCTGACGGCCGCCAACTGCGGCAACACGGCCGGGCACGCCGCCAGCTGGATCGCGTACGGCAGCGCGAATGACGGGAAGCGCTGCCGCGAGATCCAGGCGGCGACGGCGTTTATGTGGTTCCTCTTTGCGACGTTTGCGGGCGCGCTTGCGCTGGGCGTGCTCGGCTTCCGCCGCGGGGGTGGGAGCCTGAGGTCGAGCGCGCCGACTATGTCTCAGGTTAGGGTATGAGGATAGCGGCCTTGGCAGGCGATGGGAAAACGTGGGAAACATGGGAGGATAGCGGACGGGACACGGTGGGATTGTGGATACCGATCGGGGAGCTGACGGGATGGGATCGGAGGCGGACATTGAGAAAAAAAAAGGGAAAGGGATGACGGGGTGTGGGTTTCTAGGACGGCTAGTGGGGGGCGGTTCGGAATCAAAGGGACGGACGGACAGACGGACGTGGGAAGAGTGTGGGTCATGGATACGAAGGGTTGGTTACGACATTGGGAGGGGACTGAGGTAATGGATTCTTTAGGGGTTGATCCCCGGGACGGATGTTGTATGATTGGTATGAGCTATACGGGTTCCGGCGGAACGGGGCACGGACGACGGACGACGGACGACAACTATGTTATTTAATGGGTTATATGACTGGGAGGATGGAATGGTTTGGCTGGGCCTGCGTTTAATGATGGATAGGACGGAGCAAAGTGGAACTCATGTAGCACTAGCATACCGCAACAACACTTGTTTTTTATATTTTCCCCTTTCCCTCTCCAGCCTGGCATTTTGGTGGTGTTCCCCCCCGGCCGTGCCTCGCTGCTCTCACCTAAACCCGCTGTGCCCAGCCCGATGGGCCATCATCTATTTATCATCATGGGAAAAACCGCATGCTTGGATTACCAGTTCCCATACCCGTAACGCCGTGGCAATATGCGCCCGCCCCATACAAGACACCGTCGTTGTTCAAATATGTACTCTCAAAGCTCTTCCCAGCCTGTGAACCCCCCTAGTCATAATGATGCTGCTGCCTCCATCGAGCTGGTGGCCTTCTTGCCCGTCCACTGTATATCGACGTTGTGGAACCATTCCATGTATCTCGCCCAGCCTGTAGAGAGAGGGAGAGGGGAAGCAGGTTAGCAAGTGCCTTTCTCTCGGTCACCCCACGCCACCACCCGGGGGGTCAGTCAGGGGCCAAGGTCAGCACCCACCATAGTACGCAAACTTCCTCCCGAGAAACTTTCCCGCAAACGGCATGATGATCATGGTCAGCAGCAGCTGCAGCTGCTCCAGGCTGGCCTCCCACTCGCGCTGCGCGTCGGACCGGGCGAGGTCGTCGTCGTAGTCGGAACCGCCGTCGAGGATGCTGCTCGAGATGGACGGGAGCGAGGCCACGTCGTCGTCGTCGTCCCGGTCCGACGAGGTGGGCACGTCGGTGAAGATGAAGGAGGAGGAGACTGAGGCGCTTGGGGTTGGGCGGAAGGAGGAGGCGGAGGAGGATGTGGTCGACATGGTGGGTAGTGTGGTGGGAGGCGGGGCCGAGGAGCGGAGGGGGAGGGGGAGGGGGCGGGTTGCGCCGCTTGCTGGTGCTGCTCGGCTTGGTCTCGGTGGTTCGTTCGTTCGGTTCGATTTGGGAGACGGTCGGTCGAGGCCAGTGAGTGTCGGACTCGATCTCGCTGGCGCCGAGTGCTGGTGGAGGCGGGGATGCGTGGTGCTGAGACAGGTCCCTCTCCTTGGAGCTCCTCTGGCTGGTTGATGGCCAAGCCAAGGCGGGCTCCAGACCTCCCTCCCCAACCCGGCGTTGACCCGAGCTAGGCTAGTGGGGGATGTGGCCTGACACTGTGAGTGCGGGGCAGAGCAGCTGCCAGCAGTTTCCAGTTGGCGACCACAGCTGTGAGCTGTCAACCTGGCTGCTGCTTCGAGCAAAGCTGCCCCACTTATCAGGTGATAAGGTTCGAGGGCCCTGAGTCACTGCGAGAGGCTGCCAAACGTCATGCGGAGGCACAGGCTGCCAAGTCGATCGCGGACATTATCTCTCTGCACAGAATATCACAGTGCAAGCGCCAGACGGCAGAGGAAGCGTGCGCAAAGGGCAACCAGCTGCAAGACTCACGGACGATCGATCAGTCATCATACGGCAATCCGGCCAAGCACCTGTCTGGTATTATCTGGCGGACCGCGGCGAGCGAAAGTCGGTGGAGCGTCAAGCCACTGTAAAGTACTGGGGTGGCCAAACATGAGCACCGCTGAAGTAAGTTTTGCCTTGAGCCCTCAGTTCTTCCCCCCGCCTCAACCCAAACCCACCCCCAACTTCGGCTTCCTCTTCCCCGTAACATTTCAACTGCCCCTCCGAGACAAAAGTCGCAACATTTTACCCCGCTGGTAATCTTCCCTTCACGACCCCCCAAACCACCTCAGCAGCCCGGTTTCTTTGTCGCCCATTTTCAATTGTCCGTCCTCGTGCACCCGAATTTTTACATTTGAAACCCCGGGGAACCCTGACCAACCAGCAAACTAACTAAGTCCGTCACAAAGGAACCCACGATCCAGCGAAGGGCGTCGCGGAAGTCTGTTGCCTTTACCGAAGAGAAGCTCGTAGTCGACGCCGACGGCAGTGTAACCATGATCTCAACACCGAACGACGACTCCAAGGACACAGCCATGTCGCACTCAGCTCGTACGCCGCCTCTCTCCGCCGCGCTCGGGGCCTTTACTGATGCCTCCCCAGCACCCGCAGATGGCGTCGTCGAGGACGGTGCCGCCCCGGCCGCAGACAGCAACCCCGACGGGCTCGACCTGTCGCTCCTCAAGAAGAAGAAGAAGAAGGTCAAGAAGGAGGACGGCGAGGGCGCAGACGCTGCCCCCGTGGCCGACGGCGAGGAGGCCATCGACCTGTCGATGAAGAAGAAAAAGAAGAAGAAGGCGCCCAAGGAGGACGACGAGTTCGCCAAGAAGCTCGAGGCCCTCAACCTCGAGGGCGCCGAGGGCGCCGAGGCTGCCGCCGTCGACGACACCGTCCAGGACGGCGACATGGACAAGGGCACGGGCATCTGGGCCCACGACGAGTCACGGTCCATCAACTACGACCCGCTGCTGTCGCGCTTCTTTGCCCTGCTGGCGCAGAAGAACCCGGACCACGCCTCGACCGGCACCCGCTCCTACAAGATCCCGCCCCCGCAGTGCCTCCGCGAAGGCAACAAGAAGACCATCTTTGCCAACCTGCCCGAGATCTGCAAGCGCATGAAGAGGGCTGACGAGCACGTCACTGCCTACCTGTTTGCCGAGTTGGGTACCAGCGGCAGCGTGGACGGCAGCAGGCGGCTGGTTATCAAGGGCCGCTTCCAGCAGAAGCAGATCGAGAACGTCCTGCGCACATACATCATTGGTATGTCACTCTGGGGTTTATTGTGTGGCAGGGGGAAGCAGTGCTAACCTAGATTATAGAGTACGTGACATGCAAGACCTGCCGGTCGCCCAACACGGAGCTGTCCAAGGGCGAGAACCGTCTTTAGTATGTCCCCCCCACTTTTTTTTTTTTGTCACGATGAATTTTGTTTGTTAACCCATCCGCCAGCTTCATTACCTGCAACTCGTGCGGTTCTCGTCGTTCGGTCCAGGCCATCAAGACTGGTTTCTCGGCCCAGGTCGGAAAGAGAAGGAAGATGAAGGTCTAAGGGGTGTTCCCTCGTATCCTGGCGTCTTCTTCCCCCTTCTGTTCTTGTGTTTTCGGTTCCTTTCTACTCCGCGAGAGGGGGGGAGTGGGTTTCCATGGCACGTTTCCTTGGAGTTCGTTTTTGCCTATCTTTGCAACCCTTTTAGTTCTGGGTGGCAGGCCCTCGGGACACGATCGTGTGACGATGTGACGACGGGCTCATTTGGGATCTAGAGGGGGTGTCAACGGGGCTATCGGGCATGCTGCAGGGTGGCTGGGCAATGAAATGGTTCGTTCACTGGCTTTCGTGAGCATCTGGGAGCACAAAAAGGGGGGAGCAATAGAGTGGACCGGTCATGTTTCTCGGATGCCCGCGGTCGGCGGAAGGTGTCCGTGTGTGGGGAGGAGGAGAGGGAGGAGGGTCTCAGTCCAGCTACCTTTTTGTAGTTGCCACCAAGCGTTGACAAGATTGTATGGTCGGATCAGCCAGATTGACAGCCAGGGAAATGAAGCGGTGGTTGGCAATTGGCAGCTCAACTCGTCGTGTTGCAGTGTTGCTGTCTCGGACTGTTTTCTGAGTCGAGGTCTTGAGTACAAAGTGGGGATGTGTTATCAACCCCTCACCTCATCTCACTCACCGGACCAACATCCACCACCACCCGCCACTCATTCAAAGCCCACTTGTCCCCCCCTCTTTCTCCTTCCCACCGTTACCGTAGCATCCTCTCACAATCCACAAAACGGAAGCAACACAAAGGAGAAACACAACAAATCCCCCAAAAAATAAGATGACAATCCGCAAACTCAACCCCACCGCCGTCCTCGACGAGGGCACCCTGACCTCCCCCCCGGCAGGTCTCCCCTCGCGCAACCCGACGCAGCCGTACTGGCTCGCCGGCGGGGGGTCGGAGGTGCTGCGCGGACACAGGGGCACGGAAGAGCTGCCGGGGACGGCGGATGTGGTGGTGGTGGGGAGCGGGATCACGGGGGCGTTTGCGGCGTGG
>MU855922.1:0-11572 GCA_033296695.1 Staphylotrichum tortipilum
CTCTGGCACACAAGTCTTCCGCATATTGCGCACCCAGCGATACCTGAGGGTATCAGAAGGCCAGTGGACCCGACTGGGTTGGGTGGTGATGCCCCTGCCCCGCGGTTCCCCTCTCCACTTTCAACGTCCTACCTCCCCCTTACACGCCACCGTGCTGGAACTCCATTCTCCGCAACTTATCGCCCCGTCTAGTCTACCTACCTATCTTGCAACAACATAACATCGCAAATTGCGGATACTTTTGTAAGTTTTCCGATTCGGCTGGCTGTGCAGTGCTTAGAACCGAAGGGGCATAGCTGACGTCACCGGCAGTCGTCTGAGCTCCAAACCAACCCTGTCTCCTCCCCGACTTACAACCATGCTCCCCAACGTGGACCCGGCCATACTCGAGGCCCTGGAATTGGAACCCACCAGCTCCAAGATGGTCTCTCACGGCGGCTCGGACTTCTCATCCACCTACAAGTTGGTCGCCACCAGAGACGGAGAAGAGCTCACTTTCTTCGTCAAGACTTGCACCGGCCCGGGCGCCGAGATCATGTTTCGAGGTCGCTTCTCCCCCTTTCTATTGATATATTATGTTCTTTTTGGGACATATTGCTGCCAACTGTTTCCTTGTCTCGAGTTCCACGCCTCTCGTCATCCTTCTCACCCCCCCCCCCCCCCCCCCCCGAGATATTCTGACTTTTCTCAGGCGAGCACCTCTCCCTCAACGCCCTCTACGCTGCTGTCCCTACCTTGCACTTCACCCCCCGCTCTCACGCCCACGGCGCCCTGCGCTCCTTCCCAGGCAAGCACTTCCTAGCCACTGACTTCCTGGACCTCTCCTCCACCGCCACGGGTGGCACCGGGCTCTCACTTGCTGCAAAGCTTGCCGCGCTGCATACCACGCCGGCCCCCGTCCCCAAGGGGTTTACCAAGCCCATGTTCGGCTTCCCGGTCCCCACCTGCTGCGGCGCGACCAGGCAGGATAACACCTGGACAGAGTCCTGGGCCGGCTTTTACGCCGAGCACCGCCTGCGAGCCATCGCGAAGGAAGGGGCTAGGAAGAACGGGCACGACCCGGAGCTGGCCGAGGCCGTGGAGAAGGTGGCTGCTGTGGTCGTCCCGCGGCTGCTTGGGGAGGGGCACCTCCAGGGTGTCATACCCGTGGTCGTGCACGGCGACCTGTGGAGCGGAAACCACGGCCGCGGTAGGATCGCTGGCAAGGGCGGGGTCGAGGAGGTTGTGTTTGATCCGTCGTGTGTGTACGGCCACAGTGAATACGAACTGGGGATTATGCGCATGTTTGGCGGGTTTGGGAGTGCATTCTGGACAGAGTACGAGCGCTTGGTGCCGAAAGCCGAGCCAAAGGAGGAGTGGGACGATCGGGTTGCCCTGTATGAGCTGTGGGTTTTGCCCGAGTCTGGCTGCGTTGGGAAACATTGCTCGCTAACCGCTCTGCAGCTATCACCATCTCAATCATTACGCCCTGTTCGGAGGTGGATATCGCGGCGGCACCATGTCTATTATGCGAAAGCTAATCTCCAAATATGGAGGTGCCTCTAGCTAACTAACTCCTGACGCCGTGCCAGAGGCTAGTGGCGTCATATTAGGTCCGGCCAGAATGAATCCCCTTGGCACGAAACAGGTCACCTTGTATATCGCTGCTGGGAAGGTGCCATGCCCTTCCCCCTCCCCCCCGTTCCCCTTTGCCCCTTTCCCCACTTCCCCCGTTTCCCTCCTTCCTCCCTCCCATTGCTCCCCCCCTTGCGCCCTCACCCCCATGCGACCAGGGGGGCTGGCAACATGGCCCACCCCCAGGCCTCATGACTGAGATCAGAAGGATACCACCACCACTTGTCCGCCAGACCTTCTCGGCCGTAAATAGCAGCCAGGATCTGTACCAGGGTCTGTGTGTCATCCATTCCTGGCTGTGGTATGGAACCTGTGGGGTACTGCTGGGAGCAGCGTGGTTCGCGACTGGGGTGTTTGGAGGTGGTAAGCCGGCCAGAGACCAGCTTGGGTGATCCACCTCGTTGCTCCTGGTTGATATGGCACGGCTTCGTCTTGTCGCCGGCACTGGAGCTCTCCGCCAGGTCTCGCATCTCTCTCAACCCCGCTCCAGCGCCGTCGGTAACCTAGCAGCAGCGCAACAGATATGGAATTTCTGCGCAGCTGGCATCAGCCTCACCCAGCAGGGTCACTGGGTTGTGATGATGGGCTCTGTGTGCGAGACGCGACGCTCTCCGGCATTCGTGGGACTAGGGCTGGCAGCAACGAGTACCCAGATCCCTTCGGCGCCTGTAACGGATCAACACTAGACATCATCCCATCCCGGTTAATCATCATGGAGGGGAATCGGATGTTGATCTTCTGAGCAGTTAGCAACGGCGCGAGTCGAAGCAGACGCATCAGCTCACCTCGTTGACGATATGTGCGTATTTTAGCCCGATCTCGGTAGCAATGAACTTGAGCCGCCCCTTTACCCAGGCCCGTTGGTCCTCAGTACAGATGTCGTGATTCTTGACGCACGTTAGGGACCAAATCAGGAACAGGGCCGGCAGGGCCTTTGGTGTCCCCTCCTCGCCGCAAGCGAAGCCCGATAGCTCTGAAGGGCCCAGAGTCTGGTCCCTCGAGCGCCACCCCAGGTGGTAAGGCACTGAGGCGATGATCTCCGAGATAGTGTGCTCGCAGATCCGCCTCGCGTTTTCGTACTCGGGTGTGGTACGGTAGTCGGCAGGTGCGTGAATCCATGCCGCAAGGCGGATATCCAGCGAGGCAAGGATCAAGCGTGACACACGGCCAACGTTCCAAGCCATGGCTGTGACAAAGTCTGGGTAAACGTCGACTCGGCCCGGGTAGACGTCGGCTTGGTCGTAGGCATTTCCCTCCAAGATCCCGGTCTGGGATTCGGGCACCCAGCAAACGGTCTTGAAGCGAAGCTGGGCCGGGATTGATGCCAGCCAACTGGCAATATCACCATCCATGCGCCGTACTCGTTCGGTCAGCTGGCGCGCCTGGGCGATGAACTCGGGTGAGCGGGCAGCGTTGCTCAAAAGACCATTCACCTCAGTTCGTAGTCCGCTATACCCCAAGGCAAAACGCTGACAACTCGCAAAGAGGGAGCCAGTATCTCCAACGGACATCCACCAGTCGACACCGAATGGCAATGATAAACCAGAAGATAAGACGCGTGAGACCTGCGGCCATGTCAACAAATGCTGGCCGGCAATGCAAGGCTTCCAGTGGTGGGCCGACGAGAGTCCGCCCCCCCCCCCCCCCCCACCACTAGCCTGACGGGGAGCAGGAGAGTGGTACTTACGAGATGATGTTTCACGGCGGTGAACAGAAGGGTTCCCATCCGGGTGCGGCACATCTCTTCGCGGCCTCGCGTCTTGATGATGTGAACAGCGCCGTCAATGTGTGAGCGCCACGCCAGCATTCGGGTTTCCTTGATGGCGGTTATGTTCTTCAGGAGAGCAGGGCGAGTCAACATAGGCAGCTCAACGATGGATAGACGTCGGGGGATAGAGAGATGGACGCACCTCATACAAACATAGCAGCAGCACCGCGGCCAGGGTAGAATCGGTGCTGGCGAGGGCAGGCTGGCTCAGTGCCTTGTGCGTCTGGGCCAGGGCCAACGTGTGCTCCTTCAGAGAGAGCTGGGAGAGGTCCATGCCCTCGGCCCTGGCACGATTGCCCAGCAAAGCAAAGGCGCAGGCGTTGAAGGCAAAGCGCAGCGCACTGCCTGGAGGCTCTGCTTCCATCAGCGGGACGAGGTACTCCATGAAGCCATGCGGGGTGGTGCCCAAGGGCACCAAGATGAAGTTGGACGCAAAGTAGCATGACGCGCGGTGGGCGAGGGGGATGGCCAGCGACGGCTCTGGAGAGGGGCTCGAGCTCTGGCGCCGCCATGAGCCGGGTTCTTCTTGGACGAAGGCGATGGGCCGAGCACTCGCGGAGGGTTGGTGTTGAGGATCGGGCCCCTTGTGGAGCCGGCGCAGCGTCGACTTGGTCTGGTCCCGGTGGACAATCTCGAACTCGGGCCGGTACCCGCCGCACTCCCTCTTGGACTTTTCGCACCGCTTGCACGTCGGCTTACCCTCGTCGCACTGGTTTAATGCAGTTAGAATGGCGCTGGCGGTGGTGGTTTGACGCGCTGCGACGCTGCCGCCGCCCAAGGCACGCAGGGCGACACAGCAGGCTTCACCGAGCGTGGGCAGTCACAGCGAGGGCACACACACCTTGATGCGGCGTGCACGACAGGTCCGACAGCCGCGCGAGGGCTTCCCGCCGTAAACCATCTCGCCCAGGGTGAGAAGAAGGCTACGACGGCTCCAGCCCTCTGGTCTCCCGCAGCAACGGCCTGCGTTACGAACTCGGTACTGGTGACTCCTCCTGGATATGCAGGTTGGCTGGGCCTATCTGTCAAGGTGTAAACAAGGGGTTGCGAAGGATGCGAGAGGAGGGGTCATGCAAGACCGACCCTGGGCCAGCCAAGGGGCCGCAGGTGAAGCCAGTCGGCGCCCCCCTGTCCCCCTAGTGCTGCTAGCGGCATCCCGGGAAGCGAAGCCGGCAAGCCTGGGCATGCGATTGACCCAGCGGCGTTGCCCTGGTTCGGGCGGAAATCATGGTTTCATCAACACAGGACTGCGCAACCATTAGGGGGGATCCAGTGCGGCACAAGGCGTTTTGTGGAAAGATTCAGAGGCCCGAAAACTAAATTACCTATGGGCGACGAAACGGACTTGGAGGGCTGGAGGCCAAGTTCAGCACAGTCGATCAAACTCAAGGACTTCCGCGAACTAGTTAATACTACGGTAAGATTGTCATGGTCAGTTATAGTCCCAGCCTGAACATGGTCTGTTTAGAGTACCTGCTTACTCAGGTAGGGAAAGGTGTAAGAACCCAAAGAACGGCCCCGACGCAGAGGAGCCCAAAACAGCCCACGCAGTCGACAGCGCGCAGCGTTTGATGGGCAAAGTGTTGCCCATCCCTGCCACCCGAGTCATCCCATTGCGCCTGGTAACTCATCTAATAATACAGGGAAGCCAAACCTAAGGGGAGACGAGCTCAACGCCATTCCTTGACCAGTGTCTTCCCCGTCCCCACTCTCGGCAGCGGGTTCGCCATCGTCGGGGTCCTCAGGATAATCATCCTGCGGGGGCGAATCTTCATCTGGATCAACCTCATCTTCCTGGGCCAAGTGGCCAAAAGGCAAGCTCGGAACATCCGAGTCCGCTGCCTCGGACGGCACGTTGAGGAGCAGCTCTCCATGATTGTCGGAATTCCCAATCACGAGGGCTGTACACCCCGTCTCGGCGTCATTTCCGCCGTCGCGAGGACTGTTGGGGGCCTAACCTATCCTTGCTTCCTGGATCCGAGTATCGCGGCAACGGCGGTCGAAAATTTTGAAGTCAAAAACCCCCAACAGCCGCTCCCGAATCTGCGCCAAGTGCGTCTGGCCTTGCGTCATGCGGTCCAGCATGTTGGAGGGCGGGTGGGGATCAACCCTGGCACGAACATAGAGAATCCAGATCGAACCAACCGGCTCAAGTGATGAGGGATTCGGGACCTGCTGCGGTGCTCCAGGGGTTGGGCCCGGCTGCGGCGCTCCGGGGTTGGGGTCCGGGTCCACCATGTACATGCGGACCATCTCGTACTCGATGCCGTTGAGCCACCAGAGGTACGACTCTTCAATCAGGCTCGATTTGAACCTGGAAGGGATCATGGCGGTTAGACGAGGAGACAGGCTGGGCGCGATAACGACCAAGGAAGAGGCGCTCAAACCTGAACTTGTTATCGGCCAGAATCGTTTCAGCCCTCGGATCAGCAAACTCGAGAACCTTGCGCTGGGTGATGAAAGGGTGGCGCGGATTAGGGGGGTCTGGGAGATCGGTCCATCTGGCAACACGGGGCTTGTCGGCAGGAACATCGGCGGCCGTGGCATTTCGGGCCTGGGCGCTCTGAATCTCTTCGGTGATGTCGGTGCGCAGCTGGAGGACGGACGGTTGCTTCGCGAGGATCAGGTTCAGCTCCTGCCACTGAGGGAGAGTCGGCGGCCGCTCCTTTAGCAGCTGCTTGATGGTAGGGAGACCCTTGTCCTGGGGCTCGTAGTAATTGACGCGCGTGAACCGTTCGCGGTGACGCATCTCGGTGACACCAGAAAGAATCGCCTGTGCCGTCTCCGCGTCGTCATCCGGAAGGCAGGCGGTGATGAAAACCTCGTAGAGCATGGTGTGGCGACACAAACGATTGCTGTTGTGTAAAATGTAAACAAACCGCAAAAATGCAGGTCAGGTGGCTTTGGTGAATGGGAGATTTTTATAAGGTCGCCAATGAGTTATGCGCCTTGTGGTTACGCGCGTGGTGGCTCTCGGGGTGTGCGCACAGTGTCGTCAGGCCCATGGCCGGCCCACTGTGGAAACCCAACCACCAAACGGCCCACTCACCGCCTTCCATATTTGCATCCTTGCAGGCCACAGGAGGCTGGTGGTTTGTATCTGGCACTCCTCAGCATTATTTTCATTTCCCCCCTTTTCTCTTGACCCTTTTGTTTCTCCTTCGTTGCACAGACGGAGGACACGTTTCATTGGCGGGCTGCATACAAGCTTGTCTGCTGTTGGCATCTGCCGGGGGGGTTCCTCCGCTGGTACGCTTGAACGCAGACAAGAAGGGCGGCACGTCAAAACAAACTGCGCTCTGGGTCAGTGTGGCAACCCTGAACTCCGTGCCGAGGTACCAGTGATGTATCTCTGGGGTATCATGCATGGCATGGGCCAAAATATTTCTAGCTGTGCACAAGTAAACCGGGGAAGGAGGGATAGAAACCAAATACTCGGCGGATGCCTTCCGTACTGTCAGCACCGCCCCCCCAACCTCTTTCCCCCCACCCACCCAAGAACAACACACACACGAACCTCGCTCTCGCAATCAAGGCAATAACCACCGAGGTAGGTAAATTTTCTCTCATACACACTATCCCAGGTCGTTGTTTGTTATATACGCTCTCAGGCAAGACAGACCGTTCTCGTCTCACAACCGTTGAAGAATCCCATGATGTCGCCATATCCAATGGCCACCCCGACGCGCCTGTATGTCTCCGGCTGTCCCGGGTTGCGATCCGGTACCAACAGAAGCATCGTCAACTCCCCGAGCTCGAGACATACAATTTCCCGCTCGGTGCCCTCCTGCACACAGCAAACATTGGGATGCCCACCACTCTCGACAGCGTCCGTGTCCACGAGGTAATCGAGCTGCCCGACGACCTCCCCGTGATGTGCGTTTTTTGACAAGATCCGACCGTCTGTTTTGTTTCGAGAATACAGGCTCTGCCCGGGAAAGCTTGTAAAATCGAACCTGGGCTTGCCGCCACCCCGCCATTGGATGGCGTCCCACGAGACTTCGCGCGAGTTGTCGGGAACTAATCGGCGGAAACGGCCCCGAACTTTAATGACCTTGACGGTTCTGCCTTGCTCCTCGACCGCTCGCCCACGCTCGATGGGGCCAGCCCCCGTCCCCGAGGATGCTTCCCCGCCCGGGTCTGTTGCAAGCGGCACGACACGGGCGGCGCCAGCGGGCCTGACCGCGATGAATTCAAAGTGGGCCGAGGGCGTGAATGGTTGTTTTGTCTTGGTGTGTACCCGGAGAGGCAGGCTCGCCCAGGACCACGACGGCGCAACGCGCTGCAAGTGCTGTCGAGGGTTAACCGCGCTCGCTACCGACCAGCCGAGGTGCCTCGCAAGGTCGTCCTTCCACAGCCCTGCCAGATAGTCTCCCGTGGCGGCTGTTTCGCCACTCCCGGAGATGGCAGTGTAGAAGCGGACAGCGAGGCCAGCAATGGCCAGGAATCGGTCCCTGGGCTCGACAAGGTCCCGACAAGTGTAAGCTTCGACAATGTCAAGCCACTCCTCGTGGAGTTGCTGGATGTTCCCGGTGTGGCAGAGCTTTAAAAACCGCTGTGGCGAGCTCGGGGGGGCTTCGTTGGTCGCCGCCGCCGGAGGCTCGGCGTGGCACTCCGGATGGACCGGCTCGGCAACCTGTCGTTCGGCACAGGACCAGTACCATCGCTGACCCGTCCAGTAGAGAATCCTGGGCGACAGGCGCTCCTCCTGCAGCGTCCAGCCTCGTTGTGCGACGGGGGATTCAAACCGGACTCGGTCCAGCGGCAGCTGCTCGTGGTAGAGCCACCAACAGTCGCGCAATTTGCACGGCCGGCTTCGGTGTGCCCAAGCCAGCCGGTCGTGCAACAGGTGGTCAGTGGCCTTGCCGCTAGAGGATGCGACAAGCGTGAAGATGGCATTCCCGTAAACCTCGTGCATGAGAGACGCTTCGGTGTCCCAGTTGGTGCCCTTGGGGATGCAGACGCTATCGATCCAGATGTAGAAAAAGCCGAGTGACGCTGCAATCGCCACGGCGTCCTGCATCGTCTCTGGGAGCTCCCACACCTTGAAGGGGTGCAGCCTCTCCGGGACAGGCACTCCTTGTATCGTCTTGGTGCCGGCGGCCTTGATTCTTGCCCATTCGGGGGGGGACATGCTCTCCTTGTCTCCCCAGGAGTAGCTGAGCACGACGTAGTCGACGGGGGCTCGAGGCCCTTCAATCAACTGGACACAGTCGTCGGGGAGGATCTTGAGAAGCCAGGTCGGATTCCGGCCCGACCAGCGATAGTTCGAGCGGCATCGGTGACTGTCGTTACAGCCGTCGATGACACGACGCAATTCTGTGAGATCAGAGCGCAGGCTGGGCAGCCCCCTCGTCCGGTCCGGGGAGGTCTGTTGGGGCTGGCCGCTCACCCGGATGGTGGCAGGAAAGGGGTGGATGGTTTCCGGGGTCTGGATTGAGAGCCGCAGCCGAGCAACCTCGCGGGATGAAATGTCGAGAACGGCGTGGATCGGCCCTTGGCTGCCGGCAAGATCAAGAAGCTCGGCGCCCTGCCCTGTGATCTGCTCGAGGAGGAAGGCTCGTCGCAGTAAACGGCAAGTGTCACAGGCCGAGAGGCTGGCGGAGCGATCGAGTTCACGATAGCTGTTGTGGAGGACGCGGGGTTCCGAAGAGCCGGAATAGCAGTCGCCGTGCCGTCTCCATTGCACCTCGCCCCAGCGGAGCAGCTCGCAGATGCCCTCGCATTCCTTGCATCTCCGCCGGCCATACCCACTTGACGTGGATAGCCGGAGACGGGAATCTGGAGCCGACACTCGGAGCATTTCTCGAAGACCACCCATCACACCCCAGATCTGGGACTGGGACAAGGAGTCTGCCAGCATGCCGCGTCGATGGGATGATTTATATATGGACTCGCAGGATGTTGTCGATGCCGTTGGCATGAAGGCAAAAGGAAGCACTGGGTGCCGATGAGAGGCGGAATGGAGGCCATTCCGTGTGCTGCCCCGATTATGTATTCCGCAAAGCATCAGTACGTACCAGTCGGGGCGCAGCGCCCGGGCAGAGGGCCGAAGGCATCACCATTCAACCGCCCTTTGAGGCTTAGGTCCCTAATCCACGCGGCCTGTCCCCGAGGGTGGTTGGGACAAAGTAGCCGTATCCCCAACACACCCAGTCCAGGAGCAAGCCGCCGAGCCAACCAGCCCCAACTGTCACGGGTGTTTGCTTATCTTAGCGAATGTCTCGAGAACTTGTGCTGAAACCAACCTCACGTTGCCTCTGGTTGCTGGGGAGCCGGGCAGGGGGGGCTCGGGGTGAGCGATGCCTGAGAGCCTTGCGAGTGAGGGAAACCCACCAGCCGGGCCGTCACGGCTATGCAGCGGCACACAGTGGATACAGTGGAACCCAGGTCCATGGTGCGGGAATGAGGGATGTAATTCTCGCTGGTTCGGTGCCTGGGGAAAGAAGGCCCTGTGTGAACCAAAAAAGAAGTTGGCGGTGACGGCTGGTGGTTGAAAGCGGGCGGCGTCAGCGGTGCGGCGTCAGGCATTCGCTCCACCCCTCCAACCTGACTGGACACTGCGCCCACTTTGCCCAGGCTAGCGACCCGTTAGACAGGAACCCTCTGTATCCTGGGGCGTAGGTGGGTTTCCACATGGTTGCACGCTAACAATCCGCTAGACGCCCGCTAAAATCAGCGCCGTGTCTCAGCCCTATCCGCCCCACGTTCTTTCAGCTGGCTGAAGCTCCATGCCCCTTTTTTCTCGCTCGCTCCACACCTTCCAGCACCCAACGCCGCCAGTGCACCGGGTGGTTCGGTCACTCCGGGAGGTTCATGCGCGCCACGTCTACACGAATAATATGCAGTTGGTGACGTTCTGGCGGCCCGGATCCTAACCAACGACCGATCGAGATGTGTCATGTGTGTGGTTGGGACTTGGGACAATCATCTCGGTGCCGCAGCCCCCACAACTGCCCGCCACCCCCCAACTGGCCGAGGTCTGGACGGCGCGCCGAGCTAAGCGAACGGGAGTGTGGCTTTCTTGCGGCGGGCCGCCGGAGCTATGGCAGCGCGGCGGCGGCAGGATGAGGCTGGTGGCTGTATCGCGATGGAAACGCGGTCAAAAAAAGACGGCAGCCTAAGTTGCGCCGCGGTGCCATTCTCGTCTGACTCCCCACCGTGGCCATGAGCACCTACGTATAGGATTTCTCGAGACTTCACATGGCCTTTATGGGCTTACGGCTTGGGAGGGGCCACCTAGACACGGTTCTTGTGTGGGCACACGCTGAGCCGTCGTTGATTTAACCGACTTCATGTGCTCCGGGTCCGTCCATCGTTCGGCACATCCCGGCTGGTCAAGACGTACGGGTTCGGACCGTGATCCACCGCATCTGGCTCTCGTCCTTTCTTGCACATCCCTTCCCCGTCGCCTGTTGGTTTTGCTGCCAGACGGCCCATCCGCCGCCATGTACCGGACAAAGCACCTCAGGTGGAAGTTGATGCACATCTGGGGCATCCTCGTCCATCTGTTTCTCGTCGTCGCAGCAACCATCGGCTTTCTATGCGACCTAAGCAAGCCCTACCAACTGGAACGGTGGGAGTATCTCAGCCACCCAACGGCCACCGCACTACACCCTTGTCGTTTCCACGCTGCCATCGAGAGCAATGACGGCCTTGCGTTCAACAAGGCAGCCCGGATAGGCTTGCTTAAAATCACCCTGGGCCTGGTATGCTTGTTATCCCTACTACTTACTTTGCCACGCGAAGGGGGCCACTGGTTCCGACAGAGATGCTGACCCCAGAACTCAGGGAACTAGCGGCCTTGTTATTACCACCGCTCTCTTCGCACTCCTGCTCAGGGGAGAGAAGAATCGCATCGCTTTGACCGAGGGCGAACAACACTGGCGCAAGCAGGTTCTCACCTTATTTGCCTGCTTGCTTAATCTGCTCTTGGCGGGCGCAGGGGCCAGTTTGACTGTTGTTGTGGGCATCAACATGAAAATGGTTGATTCAAAAGCATTGATTGCACCGCTCATATGGGCATCCCTCCAAGCGTTTGCCTCCCCACCCAACCAAACCGTTGTACCTACATTGACTAACAATTTTGAATTCCAGCCCGTTGATGTTTTCGATAGCCGTATGCGATGCTGTGAAGAACTACCGTGAAGGCAGAGATCTCCTTGACTAGACACTATGTGCCGGCAAATT
>MU855923.1:0-17623 GCA_033296695.1 Staphylotrichum tortipilum
CCCTTCTCTCCCACGCGTGCACATCCACCGGCACCGGCATCCTCACCCTGGGGTCCACCACCCCTTCCCCTTCTCCCTGTACTACCACCCCCTTGGGCGGCGCTAGCACCTCCCCCCCCAAAACCGGCACCCGCCCCCTCCACACCACAGGCCGGTGGTCACTCGTCCTCAACAACGGGAGCGCCTCATACGTTTCCACCTCCACTTTCTGTCCATCAACCCACCCCGGCACGTCAAGATACAACACCCGATCCGTCCACGCCGGCCACCGGTGCGGCGCAAACCGCCACGGCACCTCGCCCACCCCATCCCCAGCCCTATTCTGCGCGCCCCCTGCCGAATCCCCCAACACATCAAACTTATACGTCGGCCCAAAAGTCACCGGGGACTCGCTCATTCCGTGCAGCGTCCGGCCCGCGAGGCGTTCCCGCGTGAGCTGGTCCCGAGGGAGGAAACCGGGGTAGTAATGTTCCGATTCCGGGTTGAACGAGGGGAAGGGGGTGAGCGGCGGCGGCGTGGTGGAGGCGATGCGGTAGTTGAGGTCGCCGGCGAGGAAGAGGAGGGAGGACGGGGCGAAGATGGAGAGGGCTTGGAGGGCCGGGGTGGTGGACGGGTTCGTTGGATCACCCTCCCCGTCACGGGGGAGTAACGGGTGTGCGTCACCGTCCGAGTCGTCCGCTTCGCCTTCCTCCTCGCTCGGGTCGGGGGAATCGCCGGTCGGCAAGCGGCGCGGCCTCGCGGGAGGGGGGGTATCATCCCCCGCGCCGGAGCGGTCGGGGCGTGGCGGGGAGGCATCGGCGGGGAAGACGCCCGGCAGCACGGAGCGCGGGTTGGCAAAGGTCAGGCCGGAGACGATTGCGCGCCAGTTGGCGTTGCGCTTCTTGAGGTTCCACTCCATCGCGGCGAGGTGGGCAGCGACAAAAGTGAATTCCGCGTCGGTGGTGGCGTCGTCACCGCGCCAGGTGACCCTCAGCCCGACCGCGCCCTTGTTGCCCATGTCTGCTGCGCCAAAGCCGCACTCGGCTTCTTCGATCTTCTGGATGCGCGCGGGATCCCGCGCGTAGAGGAGGATGGCCGTCATCCCGACGTTTTTGGAGCGCATCAGTGTGTAGGGCTCGCCAGAGGCCCCCGTCAGGGGCGCGGACGGGGAGGAGTCATCCCCGTCAGCAGCGGCAGCAGTGCCGGCGAGCAGCCGCGACGAGGCGCGATTCAAAGCCTCCCCGAAGCGCGCGTAGTAGGGGTTGAGAAAGTACGGCCCGATGAAGGCGTATGAAAGGGGTGCTACCTCCTGGAGCGAGCTATCAGAACAGTAGGTCAGCGTGTGAAGTAAACAACACAGGCCAGCACCTCGTATATCACCAACACAGAGGGAGAGAGAGAGAGACAGGAAGAGGCACGGAGTATCTGGTCGTGATACGTGTGCTCCTCGTCCACAACACCACATACACCAACACACTTACAAAACAACCAAATCTGGCAACCCCCCTGCCCCATTCCTCGCGAGCGAATCCTGCAGATGCGACGCGAAAATGGACGGGTTGATCAAACTCTTGGCACAGTTGAACGTGAGGATGAGCAGGTCGAGCGTCGAGGGCGCCATGGTTGCTGCTGGTTGTGTTCTTGTCGTTGTTGTTGTTGTTGTTGTCGACAGCGGCTTCATCCTGAATGTGTGGCACAGGTTGAGATGAGACGGTTGGGCTGTTGCTGCTGTTCAGTCAGTGGTTGGTTGCCTGGCTGTGGGTTGGGGTTGCTGCGAAGGGCGCGCCAATCAACCGACCTGTCGTCGGGCAGGGACAGGGCGGAGTTTAGGCGGCCAGGGGATCTGGGGGGGGGGTTGGCATGGAAAGACTCGGGATGAATGGATGGTGGGAACGAACGCTCTCTCACAGGTGGTGGTAGGTCTGAACAGTCTGGACCTCCAGAAACAGGGCTGCAGGAAAACGCGGCAAGCAAGGGCTGACCGAGCGCCGTCGGAAAGCCAGCAGTGACACTTTGCTACCGCGGGCGTGCAGATGACTGGCAGCAGAAATCCAGATCCGTGTCTCATGGTACCGCCACTATCTTTATACGCCCCCCCTCCTCCCCTCTTCCCTGATTCTCCGCGGCTGTCTCACCGCTTGCATACCGAACTACGAAATACTGCCTGCACTCTTCTTGTACAGCCACTCGCCCCCTCAACCCCAGCTGAGGTTCCCCATGTACCGGGAGGGGCGGAGCACCGCGCTATCAAATACCCCTCCCTCCCTCACGAGACCATCCACCATCAAGCAGCTCAGGCACCTACTTTGATATCACCACACGTGAACATGGACACAGACAATAAAAAGCAAAACGAGACTGAATTATGAGACTACTTGGAATGCAGTGTTGGTAGCACCTCGGGCCCGTCAGGCTGGCCAACTGACGCCGCGAGCCCGCGTCCAGGCACAGCCGCTTCGCCCAACCAAACCCCTCCCTTCCCTTCCTGCCCTCCCCTCCCTCCCGCTGATGTAGTACCACGGCGGGGCGGAGAGAGCGGCAGGGATCGCCGACTTCAACCACCATTTGCAAGTCTGCTGCGGGACCGGAACTATCGGACAGACGGCCAGAGCAACGCCAGGATCCCCCGGAGCACATCCGCACCCCAACAACCCGACCCCCATGCTCCTCCGCCTGGCGCTGCGCCACAACCACCATCAACGCTCCAGAGATGCCTGCCAGGCTGCCTTCCTGCCTGTTGACGTGACCCTCCACCCCCATGACCCTAGGGTCCAAGAGTGGCGATCCATCCATCAATCAGGGCCGTCATGCCACCGGCCAACACTGCTATCCTTCTCACCGCATCCAAGCCCCAGAATCGCTTCGTCCCCTGAACCTCCCCACAAGCGAATCCCGGTGCGACGAAATGCAGTGCGTGTGTATGTGTTTGTGTGTGTCTGTGAGTGGGGTTGGGGGGGGGTGTGTGTTGGTGCTGTCATGGAAAGGAAAAATGCAAGACCAGAAAGGAAATAAAGGAAATAAACGCAAGGGGGAAGAGGGGTGTATCTGAGCCGAGCCGAGCATGCCGTGAGTCCTGCGATTGGCTCCAACTCCAACGACCGGAGTAATCCGAGGAAAACGACTGCCCCAAACAGTCGACCCGGGTTCCCCAAAGTATCCTCCCATCGCCGACCGTTGCTCTCGACCTAGCGGCACTGGGATACGCTGCCCCAAGTGGCAGCCCCTCTGAACGACACCCCAAGAGCATCAGGGTGCCGGGCATGCCGTTCGGTAGATTCCGATCCGCGCAGCGAGCCCAAGCGATTGGCTACAGGGGGCCATATCTGCCTGACGACGCGCGCTGGACCGAATAGCATCCGAGCCACAGAAAGGACATTAATCGAGGAAAGACGTGGAAGGAAATGTTGGCGGGTGGTGGTGGAAGCAAATTCCGCAATGCTGGTGTGGAGGGGCGTGTATCCGCTATCGATGCTGATCCGGAGTCGGCAGAGCACGGCTGCTTCTGCATGGGGTGGTCCGGATGCTCATGGCGAAGCCCGCAAGGGGGCGGCGCCCAGCCAGTCGACGAGAAACAAGTTCATAATACAGCCCCGAAGGAGGCGCCAAATCCGAGTGCAAGGCGGTGTGCGATCAGTCCATGGGCCGGTACTTGTTGGAAGCATAGCCAGCGCCCTGAGCCTTGGAAGCTGAGCGCAGCCTATTATCGCAAACTGATTGTCAGCACGTCACGTCAGCATTGTACCCTCGGCAGCGTTGATGAAGCACACCAAACTCGAAGGAAATAAGATTCCTTACTAGGAATGCTCTGGGGCTAGGCTTGGTAGTAACTCACATCCTGTCGCTTCCACCGACGGCACGGTTGGCGTCCTGGGCGTCACCCGAGATCTGCTTCCTGGTCCCGCGGGGGATCGCCTGCTGCGACTCCTTGCGGGCGGCCTGGGCATCCTTGGGGTCCTGGCCGGCCTGGCCGGCAGTGTTGCCGGCGGCCTGCTGGATGGCCTGCGCATTCTTCTGGTACTTGTAGACAGTCCAGTCGAAAACGTAGTCATACTGGAAGCCCTCGCGGACAAAGAGATCGCGGAAGATCTTGCGCAGGTAGCTGTAGTCGGGCTTGTCGTCGAAGCGGAGCGACCGGGTGTAGTTGAGGTAGATGGCAAACTCGTTGGGGAAGCCGCGGCAGAGCACGTCGGTGGGCGTGGTCATCTTCTTCTCCATGATGCGGTCGTACTTCTGCTTCTTGGTGGCAGCCTTCAGGCCCTGCCAAGGGAGCGAGCCGCGGCAGAAGTACAGCATGACGTAGCCGAGCGACTCCATGTCGTCACGGCGAGACTGCTCGACGCCAAGATGGGTGTTGATCGAGGCATAACGAGCCGTGCCCGTCAGGTTCTTGTTCTCTCTGTACGGGATGTGGAAGTGCGTCTTGGGGTCGCGGTACTTCTTGGCGAGACCAAAGTCAATAACGTTGACCTGGTTGCCGCGCTTGCCGATACCCATGAGGAAGTTGTCGGGCTTGATGTCGCGGTGGATGAACGACTTGGCGTGGATGTACTCGATGCGCGAGATCAACTGGTCGGCGAGGAGGAGGACCGTCTTGAGGGAGAACTTGCGGTTGCAGAAGTTGAACAGGTCCTCCAGGCTGGGACCAAGGAGATCGAGCACCATGGCATTGTAGTCGCACTCGGTGCCGAACCAGCGAACGAACGGAATGCCGACGCCGCCAGCGAGCGACTTGTAGACGCGGGCCTCGTACTCGAGCTGGGGGTGCTTGGCCTTGACGCTCTCAAGCTTGATGGCAATCTCCTCGCCGGAGATGATGTTGGTGCCCAGGTAAATGTCGCCGAACGAGCCCGAACCGATCTTACGACCGATACGGTACTTGTTCCCGACGCGAAGATCCTACGTCTCTTGTTAGCAGGTCGATCCAAACCCGACGCGCTCGACACGCCTGTTGAAGACCCTCCAAGGCCCGCCGCCACACCGCCTGCCGTGGTAACCACTTGGCGAGGAGCCAACGGAACCAGGGCGGCGAAGAGACAGCCGAGCCTCGGAGTCTGCCACAGCAAACTGTATTATTATTTTGGGGTTGTTCGTACCATGGTCGTCATCGTGCCGTGTGTTTCGGGCTGTCGCCTCGATCGCGCTGATTAATGGAAGAGTTACGAGAGGAGGGAGGCTGGGAAGCTGGTGGAAGTAAAGAAAATGTCAGCAGGCGGTCAAGAAGACAGAGATGCTGCGCTGCGACGACAGCAAGCGGGGTATGGGTCCACCCGGGTTGGTTGTGAAAATGCAGAATGACGGTGAGCGCGGTCTCGCCTCGCTCGGTCAAGCTGAGGGCGGCAAGGGATTGTGTGTAGTGCTGGTGCCGCTGACTCTCGTCCAGCCCTGGACGCGCCGCCAAGACACTCGGTTCCCTGGACTGAGTCCTTTTCCCAGCGTGTCCAAGGGCGGTAGGCTCTCAGACCGAACAGAAGAAAAATAAGGGCGATGCGAGGGGTTTCTTACCTTCCTAGTCTCGAGAGAGCCGCAGTTGTATGGGCTGCAGGCAGCGTGGCTCGATCGGTGGTGGGTTGCTGGGAGGATGTCTGGGCTGGCGTGCTTCGGCGGTGGACGGGCGGGCAGAACAAGAATTCAAGTCGCTGCAACGAATAACGCGGGTGACGAATCAATAAAAAAAAAACACGGGAAATGAAAAACCAGGTTTTGCACTGGACGGTCGCGGTCTTGCCCTTCGATAAGGCTTGGTCCGCTCCTGTCGTGAGGGAACTGGTGCGGGTTGATGGGGGATGGGGGGGGGAGGGAAAAGGGCAAGAGAGGAGAGGGAGAAACAGCGAGAAGGGGACCGGGACTTGGGCCGCCTGACTTTGAGGTGTGCTGCAGCCGCAGCACTGGGCAGCGCACCAGCGGCCAAAGGGCGGGAGTTCGCCTGCAGGGGGCTGCGAGTCGCTTGCCTTGCCGCGGCCAAGCAAATCGCTCCACCAGGGGGTCAGAGGGGGGCCATTCAGCCAGGAGGCAGAGAGCCAGACAAAAGCCAGAACACCTCCCAACGCCCACAGTGCGAGATGGTGGCAGGCGACTTTTTCCAGGCGGCGGCAAGCTGGGAGGCCATCCCTGCTCGCCGCCTGCTTGTCAGGCAGGACGCCGATGCCCAACCCAATGCGGCAGCACGATCAATGGGCGTTGGCCGTCCTGCCAATCTCAGCCCCTCATTCCGCCTCGACCAGTGGCCTCCCGCCAGACCACCTCATCAGCCAGCGCACACACACATAATACACGCCCGTCCATCTCCGAGCCTGCGTTCCCGATGAGCCCATCCGACCTACCAGACCGTCCTCCTGTGAGCATCTAGAAACCGCTCATTATGCGGTCTGCGGGCGGATGAGCGGGAGGATGAACGGGAGGATGAGCGGGCGAACGACCACAAGTGAGGGCGGGTAGCGGACACACGTATCCGCGATTATCAAGTTGCGTCTGCCAAGGCTGCGGTCATGTTCACGAGGCCCCTCGCGCCCCCTCCCCAGCGTCTCCTCAGGTTCGCGTTTGACGTGCCTCTCTCTCCT
This sequence comes from Staphylotrichum tortipilum, assembly GCA_033296695.1. NCBI lineage: Eukaryota > Fungi > Ascomycota > Sordariomycetes > Sordariales > Chaetomiaceae > Staphylotrichum > Staphylotrichum tortipilum. The sequence continues at coordinate 6,537 of MU855923.1, forward strand.
TTGGGCAGAGATGCAACCGGAGGCTTCTTTCCACTTGCAACCTTACAAGAACATGCGAAAACGCACCGCAGAGTGGGCAGGAGCCATATATTAATCGGCTTGTTTTTTGTCTCCTTCCCCTAGTTCTTACGATGCATTGACGATAATGAAAAGGTTGACGCTCCGAAAGCCCTCGGCTGCCTGGGCTGCCTTCGGGCTGGCCGCGCACCACGGGCGATCTTGGCCTGCGACCCGACAGGGCGGATCACTTTCTTCAAAAGCCGCCCGTCGGTTGCATTCAGGAAATGGGCAGCATGCTGTAAAGGGCGGGGGCTAGGGTATCGGTAGTGAGGGAGTTACATACAGCCATACATGGAGGGACGGACTGCCGAGACGGAGATAATAAATCCCACCGCTGCGTCGCTGACAGAGCCGAAGCAAAGCATCGCGAATGTCGGCGAGTTGAGGCCAAGCGCCGACAGCGAGAAGGGCGTGCGGCACTGTGCGGCACTGTGTGGTGGCCAGTCTGAGCTAGGTATTTGCGCCGCACAGCGCCCTTTTGGTTGTTCGTTCGACGCATCGGGTGGCATAACGCCGGAAGCAAGATTGCCCTTTTTTTGCCTGCTCCATGCGAAAAGGGAATGACATACAGGGACGCCGCTGTCGGGAAGGGGGGGCCACACAAAAACGGGGTGGAGGCTCTCAATCTCATGATCCGCCCTTCAAGCAGCCTGGCTTGTCAGAGCCTGGGATCAAAGCGGGCAGGCGTCAGGCTCTCGCTTTCCAGCCCTGGCCCTCTCTTCGTGGGCGGGCAGACCGGCCTGGGCTGCGCCCTTTGCTCACCAGACAGGGCCCCGAGCTGGTCGCCTTGTTCCGAAAAACCGCGCCATGTGCCTGCTCCACTGTCGACCACAACACATCCAAGGAAGAACGACGGCGACGTCTCCACCGACGACGCCAACATGCCTCCACGCTGTTGCCATCGATATCGACTGCCAGTCCTCCGTACGATATAAATACATCAGGGAGGTGTGTTTGACCACCCCCTCCCTCCGCGGCAGCATCGGATCGGCTTGCGCTAGAGGCCACAGACGCTATGCCCATGCTGCTTGCACCACCACCCACCAAACGCCCCAGATCCGGCCACACACGCACGCAGGTTTCCGTCCATCTTGCTGCCGCCCAAAAAAGCTTGGGTGCGGTTGCCCGCATCGTCGATGAACAACACCTAACTAGACCACACGGACGGTGTACAAAATTAATGAACCACCCCAAACACACCTCCGGGCTGTTGTGCCCGTGTCGCGGCTGGCTGGTCCGAAGAAGGTATCGCGAAATCGAAGTTTGATGCCCTGAATTTCGGCGCGCCCGCTCAGTCTGGGAGGGCCGTGCCCTGCCCTGCCCTCTCTCCCCTGCGTCGGGTTGGGGAGGATGGTTCGCATGGGTCGCCCTCGAAAAGGCAAGAAGCAAAAAGGACGAGGCTGTCACGTCATTGGCCCCGCCGGTCCGCCCCTTTGGTTCTGGGTCGCGGACTCGGCCTCGGATTCAGCCAGCCAGCAGGATCGCGGGCAGGGTCGTTGGCTCGGCCGCCGCTCGCTGGCCGAGGCCGCCGGGAAGGTGATCTTGGAGAACTGGCTGGCGAGATCTGTTCGCCACCGCTTGCTATGATTACCTGCATATGAAGGAGGGATGGTTTTCTCCCTTGGTGGTGTGTCGGCACAGTGCTTGAGATTCGCCACTTCTTGACGTTGGCTGTCTGCCCACTTCGCATACCAGATTTGATGGTTGGTTCTTTCGTTCCTGGGGAGCAAACTCGAGATCCCAGGCCTTCCACGAGGCTGTCGCCAACTCGCTGGTCTCCGTGCCTTAGCGGGCTCCTTTTACACAGTACACAGTACATGGTTCCCGGCTTTCCACTGTTGATCTGTCTGCAGTGTGTACAGCCTCGCGGACTCGATCAAGCCGTGGCCTCGGAATGTGACAGCCAAGACTTCCTCTCAAGCAATACCCGTTGGTGATCCTAGCATTCGATGCCGCAGCCCCAACGACGCATCACCGGCCATAGCATCAACAGATCAAGACGACCCCACCAGAACGCATATCCCTCACCCTGTCGTCGCCTGAAGAACCCGCCCTCCCCAAACGAGGCTGTGCTCTTCACAGGCTGTTATTTCCCGCCGCCGCGCGAGCAGATTTCTTCTCCTCGATCTCCCTCCCGTCTCAGACGCATGCGGTTTTGGAAACAAAACAAAACCAGCATCCAGGGCCGGGCGGACGCGGGGCGTGGGTGTTACCGACGGATGGGCTTTTCTGTGCCCTCTTGAGATGTCTGGGATTCTGGAGATTTGGAATACTGTGTACAGACAAACGTGGGGAGTTGGAGAGCCTGGCACCTTCCCCAACGAGCCCCCATCTCCCGCCCGTAAAACCAAGTTGGCCGAGGAGGCCTGGCACTGCATGGCATTTCGTCCTTGATGTGGTGGTTCACGTTGGACGAGTGTGCCTGGAGAATGTCTCGGGTCGAGCTGATGTCAGAAACACGCTGTTCTTGAAGAAAAAAACAAGTCAACCCTGTCCGAATTTGAAAGGGACTAACACGTTGCAACCTCATCATGCTGTTGTCCAAAAGTCATGCATGTCAAAAGAAGGTGAACCCTGAAGCTCAATCTCCAAGGTTCCCCATGACGCTGGCTGGAATTGGAAAGCGGGGCAGAGGGGATGGTGGAGGCGCAAACCCCCTTTCCGTGTGCAGGCGCCCCTGTTGGCAAAAGCCAGGGGTTTTCTGTGTCTTTTCCCCCTTGTAGTTGGGGGGTCCAACAGCGCGGGCAGGGGACTCAAAACGGGAACGCGATCGAGGCCACGTCCGGGTTCCGGCCCTCTTGAATGGTCGGTTGTGACGGCATCTGGTGGTGGCAGACGTGGGTGTCCCGTCCCCCTTTCCCGTTTGCGGGGCAATGGCCAAGCAGGAGGAGATGTTGTGCCTAAAGGGGAGAAATGTCCAATGTGAGCAGGCAGGAAACCTTGATAAGGGATCCCTGACTCCTGGGCAAGAAACTCTGTGACCGGCTGAGGAGGTAATTTGGACGCAGGTATCCGTTCGAGAGGCTAGACCTTCCCTTTCCAGGAACCTCATCATCAGTAGACGACGAGCGTAGTGCTGATGGGGAACACATGGTGGGATTGGAATCTGGACCTGAGATTCCCATCAAGGGGGGGTAAATTCCTCGTTCGGTTACCTATTTCTTGGCACCCCGCGAAGGAACACAGGGTCAACAAAAAGGGTTCATCAACCCAAGCAAGCCCTTACCTCCTCCTTACGAGTAGGTATGGCGCAACTCGGCCCAGAAACAAGAACACAGAACACAGAACTCCCTTCCTAGCCACCATCGGTCGAGACCCGAGTCCATCCATCACCCAGGCAGTCCGTTTGGGAGGGGGCCCGGGCCCAGGGGTCCAGCAGTGGTTTGACCAACTTAAAGGTTAAAGCGCACCCTAGTGCAGAGGCGAGCCTGAAGGGGAATGGTAGAGGCCCACCGCAAGCAGCACCCTGACATGGGAGAGGGGAAGAGCATTGGGGATGGGCATCTCGGGAACAGCAGCCCATCCCCATGCATCCCCATTCTTGACCAGAGAGTGTGCCCTGGTGACCAGCGGAGCAGCAAAGCTCCTCTGCTTGCCCGCCCCAGTTGTCGACCCATTGATCCATTGATTGCCGGGACTCCAGCTTCTCCCCCTCTTTTCAACAGACGGACCCCCGAGTCGTGCCATCCCACAACCCCTTGTCTGGCGCCCAGCAGTGTGCTCCGTACTCAAGCCCCATAGCTGGGGTCATATTGCCGTCTGTCCACAACCAGCTCTCTCCTGGGCTGTTCCAATTCCTCAAGCTTGGCCATCCATCCCATCCCATCCCAGGTCTCCCGTTCCCAGCCTGCCCAGGTCCCAAGTTCCCCCAAGCCGGGCTGTCCCCGCCGAGCGCACACCGCTGCAGACCAGTGCCCCTCGCACCCCCCAACCTCTCCACCGAGCGATCAACGAAAGCGCAGGGCCCCCAAGGAAAGGAAAGGGCCCAAAGCTGGTCCTGATCTCAAGTCGGCGGCCGCATTCCATCCTGCTGTCTCCGGCCGACGAAAATTGCCAGCCGAACTGCTCCACGGGAAAAACGAACTAGCCCCCCTCCTCTCTCCCTTCTCTTTGTCCTTGGCCCTTTTGCCTAAGCCCCGTTTGCTGTCCAGTGCTGTCTGGCTGTTCACCTCGGTCTCGACCCTCGCAGCCAACGAACCAACGACAGACGCTCGCTCGCTCGCTCGCTCTTGATTGACGCTTGACGCCAATCCCGCCCGCCGTCCAAGGCATAACTAATAATTCTGGGACTCGCTGCCCGTTTCCCCAAATCTCTAATAATTAAATCCCCAACGTATCGGGAATCGCCCGCCCGCCGGCCCCAGCCCGTTTGTTCTCCCCCGCAACACTCTCGGGGCACTGCGACACTGCGCTCGCTTTCGATTGCATCCATTCCATCCGCCTCCGCCCATCCGCCCACCTGGTTGCCGCCACTGCCCGGCACACTCCGGGGCTTGAAGCAAGCCCACCTGCAAAGGACGACACAGTCCGCCTGATCGGCACGCGGACTTCTCTTCGATCGTTTTCCCCCCCGGACAGCATCTAGCATTTTAAACCCAAACACCTCGACCACCGTCGGTTGATCTGTGCGCACCACCAGGCGACTTCTCACAAGGCAGGCAGGCAGTCAGTCGACCGCGCTGCTGTTTGCCGAACCTCGCCCCAAACAGCCAACCCAGCCGACCAACCCGTGAACACGCGGCCACCGCCGCCCACCATCCAACCCTCGACCCCGCCTGGCTGCGCCGGAAACTCTGGCTAATTCAAAGTATTTGGGGACACGGCGCTTTTGACCACTTTCATCGACGCAAAACACGGGCTGCTCCCACCCGCACAGGAGTAGCCGCTTCGACAAAGTCAAGGGCGCTCGCGGCTTGCGCCGAGTGCAGAGGAGAGAGTGTTTGAGACGGACCCACGAGCGGCAAGCGACCCGCTGGTGTTTGAAGAAGGGGGCCTCCTTATCCCCCCTTATCCCCACTGGTATGATGCCGGCCCCGGTCCAAGGAATTCGAATGGCTCGCAAGCAGGCGTTTTGACACGGTAGCACAGGGCAAGCAGCTCCAGCATCGACCCGACTCGACAACGCAAACGGCGACGTGCGCCAGCCAAACCACGACCACAGAAACCTGATCCTGATCCTGATTCCCCACCAAAAGACCGAAGGACCTCCCAAAGGTGCAGCAACGAGGCAAAGCACCCAACCCATAGAGATACCTCCCTGCCCCTAAGATCGGCTCTCGTGCCCCTTCGCTTTCTGCGTCTGTCTGCCCATCATGGCCGATTCGCAATCGGGACAGCAAGGTGAGAGAGCCCCCCCCTAGCCCCGAGCCCAAGCCCAACAAGCCCCTCAGCCCATCGAAAGCGAGAGATCTCTCTCGACCCCTAGACCCCTTGACGATCCTCGCAGGCCTGCCTGGTCGCCGTCATCCCACTTCCCAGTTTTTTGCGCCCGTTGGGCCGCCCTGGCGCCTGGGCGCGCCCATCGGTTCGCCCTGCCATTGAGCCTGTTGTGTCATGTCAAGGAGATTGCTGTTTCATGTTTCCTATCGCGGTCGTCATTCGCATGCATGATGGCGCTGGCGGGAGCTAGCCCGCCAAACCAAACCTGCACTTTTTCTTCTCTCCTGAGGCCCGACGAGAGACCATGCTAACCTGCGGCCTTGTCTGCCTGTCTGCCTTTTAGACCCGCGATCGTCGGGATTGCTGCTGAACCTCAACTCCAACAACCCCTTCCGCAACCGCGCCGTCTCGCCCTCGACCGCCCAGTTCCCCTCCTCTCCCTTCGACGACCCGCCCCCGCGCCCGCTGTCGCGCAACCCCTTCCTCGACCCCGCCATCGCTAGCAGGCCCAGTCTCTCCAACATCCGCCGGGGCTCGGAAACCATGGCGACCGACAAGAGGCCGTCGCTCACGGCTGAGGAGATCTTCGTACGTTTGCTCTTGCCTTGTTTTGCGGGCACACGGACATGTGAAGAAGCATGACCAAACTGACCGTGATCTGCCCCAGGGTTCCTTGACGCTTGAGGACTCGGAGCCCAAGCCCAAGCAGGCTGCGCCGCCCAGGCCCGACGGCGCTGCGAAGCCACCACCGCCGGGAGGCCGCCGTGGCCCTCCCGCGCCCTACCGCGACGGCGCCCCGCCCCCGAACCGGAGGGGCCCGCCCCCCAACCACCGCCCGACTCGATCGCAGGAAGAGGCGCTGCGGGCTCGGCGGGAGAACGGCGACCGCGGCGACAAGCCGGACCCCTCGCGGTCCCCGCAGCGGCGTCCCGAGAGGAGACCGCGTAGGAACTCGGACTCGTCGATCATGGACGCCGACAAGAGCATGACCGAGGAGGAGAAGAAGCAGCGGGACGCCAGGCGCCGCGAGCGTGAGCGCGAGCGCGAGCGCCGCCACCGTGAGAACAGGGACAAGAAGCCCCCCACCCGCAGGCTCGACATTATCGACCAGCTCGATGCCACCAGCATCTACGGCACCGGAAGTAAGTTGTTCCTCTTTTTGACCCCTGGTATTTGGGTAGTCTAACACGCTGCAGTGTTTCACCACGATGGCCCCTTCGACGCACTCAACCCCCACCGAAACCGCCAGGGCAGCCGCCGCGCGCCCATGCAGGCCTTCCCCGAGGGCTCGCTCAACAACACGATCGGCGGCGCGGGCCCGCTCAACGCGCGGCCCGACCACGCCACCTTCCTGGGCCAGCAGGGCGACGAGGCGTTCAAGGAGTGGTCGCAGGGCAGCCGCGGCGACTACCCGGCGCCGCGCAAGGACATGGCGCCCATGTTTGACCCGCTCAGCCGCGGCAACATCCTGCACGGCGACGAGTCCCTCGGCCTCGGCACGTCGACCTTCCTCGAGGGCACCCCCGCCGCCCGCACGGCCATCCAGAAGCGAGAGGAGGAACGCGCCCAGGAGGTCGCGAGCGAGGGCCTCCAGCGTAAGAAGTCGCTCGCCCACCGCATCCGCAACATGAACCGCGGCGGCCGCGACTACCAGCCCCCGCCGCGCAACCCGGACCTCAACGGGTCGTACCACGCTCGCCGCTCGCCCTCGCAGAGCGGGCCCTTCTTCAATGAATACTCCAAGGGCGGCGACGAGGATGATTTCGCCGCGGTCCAGCGGACGGACACGAACGGCAGCGCTGCTGCGCGCGCGTCGCCGGCCAGCCCCAGGAGCGGGCCGGGAGGCGGCCTCGAGAGGAGGTCGACGACGGACGCGACGGGGAGCGAGGAGGCGCAGCCCAAGGCGAGCGGCGGCATCCTCGGCCGCATGAAGAGTCTGAAGGGGAGGCGGCAGAGGCCGGGGCAGGGGAGTGAAGCGGAGGGGGGGCCGTTGCCGGGGACGGCTGTTTAAGCCTCTAGCGGCTAGCGGGAGGGGCTGTGGTTTGCCGGCCTGGGAGGAGAGTGCCCTGCTTACGGCACATGCCCTCTTGCGCGCTGAGAGGGGCATGGAACTGAGAGGGAACGGAGACGCGCTGGAGTCCCTGCGGGGCGACACGATGTGATAAGGGGTTGGGCGATGGATTCCTTTTTCGTTGTGCCTTGCCTTTTTTTTTGTCTCTTTTTTATCCCCACCCCCCCCCCCCCCCTTCCCGATCATCACTGGTGCGATGAGAGAGCAAAACAGCAAAACCCAGGGCAGGAGCTTGAGGACGACCGGCTTGGCTTGCCTGATTAATTTCTGGAGTGGAGGAGATACGGAATGGCAGATGATGCAGATGATGGGTGGTCTTGATTTGGAGGTGGGGTTGTGGTCTTGACTTTTGCTGGGGATGGCGGTCTTGACTTGTCACTGGATGGAGGGAAGGGGGTGATTGTTTGAGTTGGTGTACATAACTCCTTTCTTTCTTTCTTTCTTCCTTTCGTTCCCCCCCGCCCGCGGACTGGGACGACGACGACCGAGTCTGCCTGGTCGAGAGGGAGGGAGGGAGAGGTTTGGGGCTGGGAGAGGGGCTCTTTTTTCCTTTTCTTGCCTTGGTTTTTTCTTCTCCCCTTTTTCTCGCTATGCTTTATTTTACACCCCGCACGCCCCGTCCTGTCCTTTCGAGTGTGTGTTTTGTCTTGTCGTTGCTGGGCGCTGGCGATTGGCAGCGCTTTGATTAGAGGGATTGATTGAGTAGTGTTTGAAATGATTATTAGGTAGTTGGGGATATTGGAAGCTCTTGAGTTGAGCTGAGTTGAGCGTGTGGGTGGCCGTGGTGTGAATGTGTGTAGGTGTGGTGGGTGTGACATTTCCGTGCACGTGGCTCTGGGGGCTTCAGGCATCTCAGGCCCTTCCAACCTCCACACCTAAGTCAACAATATAGGTGTCAGGCCGCAACTTTCGAAATGGCCCGTTGATACCATCCGAGGGATGTTAGGATCATATTTTGTCCTGCCTCGGGTACCAAGAGAAACCTGCCTGTTCGTTCTTTAAAGCCCGGGCGCAGAGCTTGAAACTTCCTCTTCCATGGCACACTCCAAAAACCCGAGATGCACGATCCACGCAACAGCCAACAAGTGGCAGAGGTCGTAACCTGCTCCTCCACGTCGACGACAAGACATCAAAACCCAACCGGGTGAAAGATAGGTCTTTGACCGTCGGTGATCAGCCCGCTCCTGCCTTAGGTACCTACCTAATCAGGAACCTCCCGCCTCCAGCAACAATGGCCGACCCTAAGAAACCCCCACCGCCCCCCTTCGCCATCCAACCCCTCTGCGCCGCGGAGCTTCTCGACCACGAGCTCGCTCGGCGGAACTCCCTCGCCCGAAGGGGGAACATGATGACAGGCTGCGAAGAGCTGGACAAGTATGTCCTGCTGGGCGGCTTCCAGCGCGGGTCTGTCGTGGGGGTGAGCGCCGAGGAGGATGAGATGGGTTTGGTGGTGCGTTTTCTCTTCCCTCCTCTCTATGGATAGGACCTTGGGTTGGGTTGCTGACGGGAGACACACAGCTGGGTTTGCAGACGGCAGCGCGTCTATTGGTGGCCAAGCCGAAGGCGAAGGTCTTGGTTGTGACGACCTTGCCGGTGACAGTGTTGTTGCCAAGGTTGAAGGAGGCGCTTGTTGAGCGGTTGGGTGTGGCGCCGGGTGGGATGCTGAATATACAGGGCTGGGTGATGGGGTGTTTGGAGAGAATTGAGATTTCGAGGGTGTTTGATGTGCAGGGGCTGGAGGAGGTGCTGGGGGAGTTGGGGGAGGGCGTGCCTGCTGGAGATGTCGAGAAGGTGGAGGCGAAAGGGCAGGGACGGGAGAGGACTGAGGTGAGGGACAGCGAGGATGAGGAGAGTCTCTCGTCGCCATCACCGCCTCAGCAGCCGGACGAACACCAACCTATCCCGGCACGGCCTACGCGTCCCGACATGGTCCTCATCACCCACACCTCGACCTTGTTCAACGCCCTCTTCACAGGCCGGGACAAGGACACGGCACACGCGACAATGCAGTCCCTCGCCTCACGCCTTCAGGCCCTCACCCGTCCATCCCCCACTGGTGCCAGCCGCGGCGACGAACCGCTCATCATGCTCCTCAACTCCACCACATCCTCGCTCGGCAACGCCTCATCGTCAACAACACAAGAAGACGGCCAAGGCCAACGACACACCGAACCGCAGACCCTGACCTCGATCTTCAATCCCCTACCACCCAAACCCACCCCAGCCTCCACCAGCCATCCCAATCAACCCCGTTCTCACCAGCCCAACCACCAACCTCAGCCTCCGCCGCCGACGACACACAACCCCACCACCACCACCCCCAACAAGACAACCACCACAACAATACCAAACAAGCCCTCCTTCGGCCAAGTCTTCGCCCAGCTCCTCGACATGCACTTGCTTCTCAGCCGTGTGCCGCAGACCACGGTAGATCGGGCGGTGCTGGCGGTAAACCCGACAATGCGTGTGGAGGATGTTGAGTATGTGTGGGTGGCGGAGGTGTTGCTGGATGAGATTGGGGCTTGGCAACCTGCTTGGGGAGGGGATGGGGGTGGGAAGTGGAGGGGGAGGGAGCAGAGGTGGGGGGTTTTTGAAGGTGGTGATGGTGATGGTTTGTGAGAGGGATGGAGGCGGTTGGGGGTTGGTGTTGAGGAGGGGGGTAATGGTGGGATAGGATTGACTAAGTAATAGAAAGGCAACTTAATATGTGGTGTGTAATTGAAGTTAAGTATACGGTTAAAGGGTGTGTTGAAGAGAAGAAACGACTATCCTACTGGCATACTGAAGAACCAAAAGGACTATACTCCAAGCATACTAAAGAACCAAAAGGGGCAATCTGACCAGTCATCACCTATCCATCACCAAACCTACAAATCATCGTTCCCCTCCTGCCTGCCATCCTTACCCTCCTCATCCTTTTTTGGCTCCTCCACATACGGCTCCAACCTCATCGTCAACTCCTCCACACTGATTTCCTCCTCCTCCTCCTCCCCATCCTCCCTCGGCGGGATCAACACCCTCCCAACAACCTGCACGACCCCATCCCTGGCCACCCCATCCCTGACCACAACCCTCACCCTCTCATTCACCACCATCGCCACCCTCCCTCCCCACCACCTATAAACATCCACCCCAACTTCCCTCCCCTCCAACAAACTCGGCAAATCCACATGCCATTTCCTCCCCCCCTTCCCAGCTCCATCTAACCCATACCCCCCGTCCGAATACACCGTTGTGTTCACCACCACATGATACCTCACCAACGCCCTCAAAATCCTCGCCCCCCGGTCCGAAAACAAAAACCGATTCACCCTCGGCCCCAACCTCTCCCACGCTCCATTCGTCGGCGCGAAAAACGTGCCCCCATTCTCCCTCTCCACCCCCTCCAGCTCCTTCCGCACGCCGCTTCTCTCCAGCGCGAGCGCGAGCGTAGAGAAATGCCGCGGCAGCAGCCTTATCAACGTCGTTTGGTCGGGGGGAGGGATTAACGGGGAGGAAATGGCGTGGATGATCCCGTTGGAAGCCAAGATGTCGGGGACGGTGATGCGGGCGTGGAAGTTGAGGTGGGTGGAGAGGG
>MU855925.1:0-17511 GCA_033296695.1 Staphylotrichum tortipilum
TCGAGCCCGCCCACCTCCCGCCCCCTCCCTCCACCTCCCTCCACCACCGCGCGCATCCCCGCGATGGCCCAACACCACGATGCCTCCGGGCCAGCTGCCAACGGCGCACCCACACAACCGCCCTCCAAGTCCGAGACGGCCACCCCCAAGCTGAACAACGAGGTCGAGCTCGGCGCCATGCCCGGGGAACCCGCCCAGAACGACATCATGCAGATAGCCCGCGTGGGTGACATCCCCGCCATGGAGAAGCTGTTCGAGACGAGCGACTACGATGCCACCTACACCGATGACGAGGGCATCACGCCGTTACATGTACGTTACTGCGCAGCCGCCGCACCTTGGGGAGAATCACCGTTGCTGACAGACCCCAGTGGGCCTCCATCAACAACCAGTACGCCATGTGCAAGTTCCTCATCGATCGCGGCGCCCCGATCAACAAGAAAGGCGGCGAGAGCGTCGCCACCCCGCTGCAGTGGGCCGCCCAGCGCTGCCACTACTACACCGTCCACCTGCTCCTCCAGCATGGTGCCGACCCCCTCATCACCGACGCCCAGGGCTACAACACCCTCCACATCAGCACCTTCAACGGCAACCTGCTGCTCATCATCCTGCTGCTGCACCAGGGCATCCCGGTCGACGTCGAGGACGCCTACGGCCACACCGCCCTGATGTGGGCCGCCTACAAGGGCTACCCGGCCTGCGTCGACGTCTTCTTGCGCTGGGGCGCCAGCGTCCACGCCAAGGACGAGCAGGGCTTCACCGCGCTGCACTGGGCCCTGGTGAAAGGCAGCCCCGGGTGTATCCAAAAGGTCATCGAGTACGGCGCCGACCGCTTCGCCAAGACCACCACGGGCAAGACGCCCTCCATCACCGCCCGCGAACTCAACACGGCTGTGGCGTGGCACAAGGCCCTGTACGAGTGCGGCTACGACGAGGACGCGAACCCCATCGTGCCGAGCTGGCCCGGTGCCAACTACTTCTTGCAGGACCGCCGGGGCTTCACGACAAAGTTCTTCTTCCTATGGCCCATTGTGCTGATCTGGGTGACCCTAGTCATCCTGGCGGGCATGCCCGTGTACGCTGGCGTGCCGATTGGGTTCCTGGCGGCCTACACGGTGCAGTGGGTGGGCAAGCAGCTGCTGGTGTATGCGCCGCCGGATATGAGGCAGTTTGAGAAGACGGTAAGCTTGTTGGAATGATCATGTTTGGTGGCGACGCTGACACGGTTGCAGCCTTGGATGGCAGGCATTTTTGCCGCATCCCTGGCCCTTGTTGGCCTCAACTGGCTTTTCACCATCCTTCCTGGCACTGCGTTTAGTGAAGGTGAGTCTCCATTCCGAGCCTCGATTCGGACAGAATCTAACTCGAACAGACGGGACATGGTTGTGGAACTTCCTGTTCGCCGTCTTCTATGCCCTGATCGGTTTCTTCTACACGCGGGCCATGGTCGAGGACCCCGGCTTCGTGCCCAAGCTCAACGGCATCGCTGAGCAAAAGGCCGTCATTGACGAGCTGATCGGCCAGTGGAAGTACGACGAGGCCCATTTCTGCGTCACCTGCATGATCCGGACGCCGCTGCGAAGCAAGCACTGCCGTAGGTGTCAGCGCTGCGTGGCCAAGCATGATCAGTACGTTCCCACCCGAAACCCTTTCCGTGTCTGGTCGCTAACATCCCCCAGCCACTGCCCGTGGGTCTACAACTGTGTCGGCGTCAACAACCACCGCCACTTCTTCCTCTACCTCATCAACCTCACCTTTGGCGTGCTCACCTACGGGCTGCTCACCTACCGCTGTTTGTCCCCCTCCCCCCTTTTCTGTCTTCTCCCCAACTAACCACCCCCGCCAAACAGATTTCACAACCCTCACACCCACCGCTTCCACAGACTGCAACATCCTCTCCCCAGCCCTCTGCCGCGTCGTCAACGCCGACGCCTACAGCCTCCTCCTCGCCCTCTGGGCCTCGCTCCAGCTCACCTGGGTGTCCATGCTGCTCTTCGTGCAGTTCGTGCAGGTCGCCCGCGCGATGACCACCTACGAGAACATGTTTGGCGTCAACGCGCGCCCCGCCGCGTCCCTCGCCAGCGCGTTCACGTCGACCGGCGCGCCGCTCGATCCGAGCTCGACTTCTGCTGCTGCGGGCGCCGAGGGAGCGGGTCATGGGCATGGGCATGGGCATGGACATCGCCATGGAGGGATACTAAAGCATTGGGGAAGGTTGTTGGGGGTGGATACTTTTATTGAGACGGCACGGGGAAGGGGGGGGGGGGCGGGGGGGGGGGGGGGGGGGGCCGGGGGGAAAAGGAGGAAGGGGGGGAACCCGTTTAGCAGGGGGTGTATCGCGAACTGTAGGGACTTTTGGTGTGACCCTGCGCCGGTGTTTGGGAGGAGGGAGACGGGCGCGGCGGTGCTCGGGGGGAGGGCGGTGAATTATACCGAGATGTATGAGAGTCCGGCGGTTATGGAGGTGCTGGGAAGGGGGGGCAGGAGGGCGGGGGGGTATGAGGAGGTTGCTGGGGAGGAGGTTTAGGAGGGGAGATAACGGTGGGGGGTATATATGGGTTGGGGGTGCGTGATATTCTGCTGGCGCTAGCGCGTAATGATGGGTATGGGTTGGCTGGCTTCTTTGCGGCGAGGCGTGGAGTTGGGGTGTTGGAGAGGGGCTGTCCGCCTGCCGTCAGGGCATGGGAGGAACTTACACACACAAAAACCACCACACACCACACATCTGTGGTCGGGCTGGCAGGACACCTCAACACGTGTAAACAGTGAACCAAAAGAAGACGGATTTCTCCGCGAGCAGGACCGTAATTGTGATTCCAGAACATGTCTCCGTTTGGTCGCACGAAGGAGAATCCTCCCACCGCCGGAGCGGCGAGGCAATGGTTGTGTTGAGGCAAGTTGATATTGGTGGTGGCTTGGTGGTGTCAATCTTGGTTTGCCCCGGAAAGCAAGATTGGGAGGTTGAGCTCCCCTAAAATACAACGGCTGGCTTGCAGCCGCGGAACGCAACAGAAAAATGAAAAATCCGGCTAAACTCCTTCTGACCAGAGGGCCACGGTACGAGGGCATCTCCCTGAACCATTATTCTCAAAATCCCCAACAAAGGATTCTGGTTGCCCACCCGACTATATGGGTGAAGACTCGCTGTTTCCCAGCAAGTCAAACCCCGCCGTATATCTATACCTGGACCACTCGAAACCGAGCCACTCCTGCCGTCCTAGGCTTTCGAACAAACCAATAACCTCCTTGCTAGGTCTCCAGTTGCCAACCTGCCGCTGCACTACCGGTGTTGTTGGTGCTATAGCATCGCCGTCCTTCTGCGTCTTACTACCACGCCCAGCAATGAACTTGACACCCCATCTGTGGCTGTTTCTCGTCGGCAGATCATATTCCTCCACTGCGCTGTCGTCTGAAGGCTGCCACCACAGGTACGTGAAAATCTCAGCGTCCTCGAGGCTCGGCATATTGTCACGAGTCAGAGACTTCGCGAACGCCACGAGCAGGGGTTCGATCCGCTCCCTACAGGGCTCGGTACGGAACATATCTACACTGAGGTCGTACTCGCTCCGCGGGCTGTCGTCGTACTCGACATGGAGGGCGACGTCCTCGTCCGTGTCGGTTTCGCAAGGGTAGTGTTTTGTGTCTGAGATCTTGTACCCTCCTTGTTCCGAGTCGTACGCATCCTCGCCACCGGGGCCCACAAAGTACCACCGCCCGTCTGGACGGAGGGAATGGAACTCGAGCCGGAATCGTCGCATCCGTGACCACTGCTGGTCGGTTGGTGCCTCGGGACTGGGGAACAGGTCCGGAGTGATCATAGCACGCACGTCGAACATGGTTAGCTGCGCACCGAGCTTGCACAGGCCGATAGATACCGGATCTTGATCCGCAGGATGGATCAGGTTCGGTCGGGCCACAGACTGGACATCTCTGGGGAGCTTGAAAAAAGGCCAGAAGTGTAATGCGGCCCTGGTCAGGCTGGCGGGGATCCTTTTCCCGCAGAGGTGCTTCTCCTGGTCCATGATGGCGGCGCCGAACTCGTGACGGGAGTCTCGCAGGGGGCCCTCCCACGGCCAGGTGAAGTGCTCGCGCATCACCCTACTCGGCATGCAGGCGGGCATAGGCCGCTCCCACAACCAGGGGGCATTCCACTCTTGGACAGCCGGCAGATGGATGAGGCACTGTAGCGGTACGAGAGGAGACAGAGGGCGTATAGCTCTCGCGATGTCGGCGTTGGAGCCGTCCGACCTTGACCTGATGACCAGGCTGTCCACAAAGGGCAGATCCGGCAGTATCTCGGGGTCGTGCAGCTGCAGGCGGCGCGAGTGAGACCTGCGATGTTCGCAATATGGCGGCTCTGGATCAAAGTCCTGCGTCCGGATTTCGAGGTAGATGCGAATCCTGGCTGGCGGATCCTCGATCGCGTTGTAGGCGGCGGCAATTTGCTCGTAAAAGGTACGGATGCGTACCGATATGTGGGCGCTGATGGCGATTGTCTCTTCGACAGGTTCATGGCACGGCAGTCGCGTCTCCGCATATTCATCCTCATCGACGAGGAGGAGCGGCAGCGGGATTTCGTATTGGAATCCCTCGAACTTTGCGTTGAACGTTGCCTTGATCTTTTCTCGGAGCTCAGTCTCGAAATCTGGGTCGGTCTCGCGAAGCGGCATGTTGATTGATACGATATGATAGATCAGTGTTGGAGTTGGTTCCTTTGTACGTCGGGCCGTTAATTACTCCGTACCAGCAGGAAGTCCCATGGTCGGAATACCGGGCCGCCTTTCCAGGCAAGTGTCGAACAACAACTCGAGCCCTTCCTTGTCCGGCGTCCGTATCTCGAGGGCATCCAAGCACAAACCAGCAAACGAGGCAGCCACCGCAGGCCCACTGACGGTTCCCCAGAACCTCACAAAGCGCCGCGGGCTAATCAATTAACCCCTTCCAGCTGGCAGGGGGTCATCGACGAGGGATGGCGACTTTTGACGCGCCTTGGGTTTTCTGAGTGGCCCGCTTTGGCCACGAACAACGAATATTAACGACACTGCACCAGCTCGTGGTGTTTCAGGGGGTTGCCCAAGACTGGGGACAACTCCACCCCTCACCTCCCGGCGTGCGGACAACACGCAGCGAGCTTTGCTGCGCGCAAATCTGTCGTAGTTTCTCGGCGCGACTCGCTCGCTGTTTGGCTGTAAGTGGAATGTGAGGGTTCGCGCGGTTACGGGGCAAGGCACTGGAGAGGCGCTGCAAGAACCACGGTATTCCAATTAATCTAAATCTGAAGAAGAAGAACAGAGGGGAAAGAGACAGGCTGCGCGCAAGGCGTGGTACCAAGTGTGGTGGTGCAAGGGGTCCGCTGCAATAAGTGGGACCCAGCCAATCAGAGCCAGCCAAAGAGTGGCCTGGAACATCTCCTGAAGAACAGCCTGGCGGAGCGCTGCAGAACCCTGAGTCTGGCAGCCTCCGTCACAACCCCTCCAAAAAAGGCTCGACCGTGAGCCTTTGCTAGCCAACTGGTCAACCTTTCCCACGCGTACGGCTCGAACCGGTCCTCTGCAGCGGCTAACAGCCACTGATCCAAGCGCGCTGGCGGGCCTGCCTGGTCCGGGTACTCGTCGTGGAAGCGCTTCAGCACCGCTGGGGCGTTCTTGAAGTCCGACGCGAGGCACCAAGTCGGGTCGGGGTCCCATCTCTTCCATTGCGCCTGGTACTGCAGTTTCCCATAGTACGTACGGCTCGCCAGGATCCGGTCGACCTCCCATTCCTCCTGGCCCTCGATGTCCTCTCCTGGGGGGTTCTCCGATGCCTGGCCGGGCAGTGGGTTGTTCGGGTACCGCCTTAGACGGTCAGCGTGGAACTCTATCGATCCTTGCCACGACGCCGGCATGTCCAGTCTGTAGGCGTCGGTGGCCGTCTTTTCCACCACCCGGTAGTGTTGCTGCGTTACTGGGAACGAGGGTTTGTCGTTTGGGCGGCTAGTGAGCTCCGACCGCTTGAGGACGACGACGCGGTCGCCGACGTCAAAGTCCGGTTCGCGGCGGTGGCGGTTCGCCTGGGCCGCCTGTCTGTCCTGCGCCTTCGTGATCATTTGGCGCGCGTGTTCCACGTATTTTTGGATTCTCTGAGCGACCTCGCGGGCGGCTAACCGCGTGGGGGGTGTGTCGGGTTTGGGGTTGGCCAGTTCCCGGGCGCGGGCCTCCCAGTCGAATGGCATCGACATAGGACATCCGAACAAAATCTCGTGGGGCTGGAGACCCGTACTATCGTGCGGCAGGCCCATTTGGATAGCATTAAGAGCTGGGATCGCTCGGGACCAGTTGTCCTGGAAGTGGCTCACAAATGGCCGGAGGTGTTGGTTGATACACTGGTTCAGGTTCTCAACCTGACTAGCTGTCTGGTCACTGTGGTCAGCTAGTCGATCTTTTTCCTGCTCCCTGATCCACCCGTCATCGAAGCCAAGGAACCCAAACTCTGCAAACTTGAAATCCAAGCTCCGCAAGCCCACGGAGTTTACAGCCTCCAACTAATCAAACCGCCGATTGGCGTCGTGCCAGGACGCCCGGCCCGACGCGAGCCCAGCCACCCAGCCCCTTTTCCGGCTCCACGTGTCAAACGAAACCCAACACAACCTTCCGTCGACCGCACATCATTCGTATCCCGCCCTCGCCCGCCCTCCTGTATGGCCCGGGGATTAGCATACCCCTCCCGCCACGCCAAGTGGGCAGGGCCTTATTAAGTCGGGCGGATCAGCCTGCGGGTGATTACACAGCAGCCGAGATGCAATGCAACCGGAGCCAGGGGCAATGCCATGGCTCGGCGGGCGGGATTTGACTGGCGGAGGGGGGGTTTTTCCACCAGCGGGCCAGATTGTGTCGTCGTCACAGTGCGCTGGGTGGAGGGATGTCATGGCAGATGCGGCGGGTACGGGAGGGTTGAGCCGGGGAGGGGAGGAGAAGGGGATGTGTCAGCACGGATCAGCGCGGACGCCGCTGTCTCACCGGGTGCGAGCCAGGTTGGGGGAAAAGTATATATGCGAGATGCTCGGCCGTGATATTTCCCCGATGAGTTTCTGCACAACCCGGACACGGATTTCTCTTCCCGACCAGCAACCATGCGCTCCCCGACGTTCTCGCTCGTTTCCACCGCCCTGCTTCTCGTTGGAGGAGCCGTGGCCAGTTGCCACGGCAAACCTGCGGCCTGCCAGACTCTGGACGCATCGATTGTTGCTCATTCGGGCACACCCGTGGGCAAGGAGGTCAAGAATGGCGATGGTGAGTGAGGACGCGGACGCGGACTGACCTGCGATGACGCCATCCCCATATCTGGCTAATCCCTCCCCTCCGCTCGCAGTGACACTCTATATCACCGAGCCGGACAAGAAAAATGGCCGCGCCAAAGCCCGCTCCGGCGCTGCGGTTCTGTATCTCACCGACGTCTTTGGCATTGCCCTGCCCGAGAACAAGCTGTTCGTCCCCCTTTACCTCCCACCTCTTCTCTCCTTCCCTTGATCCCATTCCTAACCCCCTCCCCCTAGCCTGGCCGACAGCTTCGCCCGCGCGGGCTACCTGACCATCGCCCCTGACCTCTTCAACGGCTCCCCCGCCCCGGGCGATATCAACGTCCCCGGCTTCAACACCACCGCCTTCCTGGCCGCCCACGGCCCCGAAGTCACCGACCCCATCATCGCCTCGACCATCGCCTACCTCCGCCAGAAGCACGGCATCACCCACATCGCGGCCACGGGGTACTGCTTCGGTGGGCGGTACTCGTTCCGCGTGCTCGCGCCGGGGGGCGGGGTGGAGGTGGGGTTCGCGGCGCACCCGAGTTTGTTGGAGGGCGGGGAGATCACGGGGATCGCGGGACCGGTGGCGATCGCGGCGGCGTCGAATGACGCGCTTTTTGGGCCCGCTCCGAGGGCGGATGCTGAGGCCAAGTTGACGGCGGGAAGCCAGAAATGGCAGGTGAATCTGTATGCCGGGACGCAGCATGGGTTTGGGGTGAGGGTGGACCTGTCGGATCCGCAGCAGAAGTATGCGAAGGAGGAGGCGTTTTTGCAGGCGGTTAGGTGGTTTGATCGGTTTTTGGTGGCCGAGTGAGGAAAGGGGGTTGCCGAGGAGGGTGAGCGGAGGACAGGGGGTTGAAAAGGGGGGGGGCTACAGAGTGGGGAGAGGGGATGGCTTTGGACATCACGAGCGTGCCGCTGCATCTGCACCTTGCCTGAAGCATAGAGAGGCTTCGAGCAGGCATCAATATACAACTCCTGTTGTCTGCCAAAATTATCTGTAGCAGACATGATTGCTGGGCTGGACGGGCTGGATCATACCCATGATGGGCGCCCGGGTCGCCGTGTGGAACCAACCGGGCTCATCAGCAAAGGCGAGTTCAGTGACGAGCCGCAGGTGGGCTGCCGGCCTTCTCTGTGGGAGGTCGCGCCCATGGCCCGTGGCCGTCTGACCTCAAACCCCTGAGGAGCATTGCAGCGTCTTGTATGCACGTCCATCAGTTGGGTCCCAGCCCTCCTGTTTGAGGATTGTCACAGCCACGGGAGGTGGCTGCTAACCTCCTGAGACTCGACATCATTTGCTGCTTACCAAAGCATTCAGGGGGATCTCTTTTGTATAGTTAACTATATACACCCACACTTGTTTGCTCTCCTTTGTCAGGGAGCTCGGCAATGCACTCTGTTACCTCCCATCGACACACCTCCACATCCTTCATCTGCAGTGTGACAGGGATGGCTTCGTTCTTTGCCCAGACACGGCAGCGTCACAATCGCCACCAGGCTGCCTCCAACCAACTCTTTCCAGCAGCCTACTGTCATCGCTGCTTCCGCAGGGTGCTACCACAAGAAAAGCTGAGCGTTGGGTGAATGGATGGCGATGGTCCGTCCTTGTTCAGACTTGACCCTGAACTGTCACAGATAGACGCGGGGAGGCCAGCAAGTCCTGTCTGCCCGGCCAAACCACCAAGGGCAACATCGAGAGCCAACAGCACGTTTCTGCGGCTTATCACACCCCTGGCTGGTTGAGCCAGCGCCAACTGAGCCAATCAGCCTGCGACGGTGCGTGCGGCCGCTTCGGCCGGGTGGCATCCGGCGAGGCTGCTACAACTCCTTCGGCTCCCAACCAACCCCCTTGCTCGGTCGGTCTCATGCAACAAGACCCGGCCAGCAGGATTTCGGATGGAACAGCGTATTTTATATCCCCGGGGATGCCTCTCGTCTCAACATGAAGCATGGGCGCGCGCCGGATCCTCTCTTCTCTCCCAGCGACCCGAATAATTAATACAACAATTCATCGACAATGTCGCCGCGAGGGAAGCCCACACTCCCACAGCTGATCAAGAAATACAACATCCACCTTGACACCACCCCAATCGAGCTCCCCTTTACGCGCCCCAAGCAGTGGCCGGTCGGTCGTGGATCCGTCGTCGAGGACATCCTGGCGCTTGGGGAGACGCGATATGATGAATACAAAGTGAGCTTTGACTACGACACTTTCCACCGTCCATGGAGAGGACAATTGCGGTGCCGGGCAGAACGCGTTGCCGCGATAGCCCAGGAGTGCATGTCGGAGCGCAAAAACGAGACGGAGTGGCGAGCAAGGTTGGAGGAAATTGTGATGGCTCGGCTGTCCACCGAGGTGGCATGGTAAGTGACTACATGGGTTGTGGCCTACTGGTCTGCCGCGGCATCTGGCGGTGCTAACCATGGACCTGAACTTCGTCAAAGCCGCAAGTGCCGCGGGCGGCTCTGGCGGTCGGAGAAGGAAGTCGACCCAGGCCATGTCACCGCCGAGGACGCTGCGAGGCGCCTGCGGCAACGCCAACAGGAGCGCGAGCCGTGCGTCTGCAACCCAAACGAGCCTCGAGACGACGTGGGCACCAATCCCGTGTTCGGCTACTGTCTCGGGGAAGGCATTCCCTATCCCAGCGAGTTGAAGCGCACAGGGATCCCGGACAGAGTCTACGGGCTACGGACCACCAGCGAGCTGGAAGACGTCCTGTTTTCCGAGGACATCAGGGAAACCATCATCACCCACCCATTCCGTGACGATCCGCCACCGGTTCACTTCCCGTTCCTCGTGCTCGAGGCCAAGTCAGAGAAAGGGTCGGGTTCCTTGAGCGGCGCGTTACACCAGTCTGCCTTCTCCATCCGGGAGCTGCTGGAGATCCAAGAACACCTTCGACTTGAAGCTGGAGAGGGTGCCGACTGGGAGGCGGGCCCTCTTGTGTGGTTCATCTCCAACAAGGGGGAAGCATGGAAGGTCTACATCGCCTACATCGAGATGAAAGACGGCCACAGACACTTTGTAAGTTGACGTCCCTCCCTCTCTCTCTCTCGCCAAGTATCGCGACTATCGTCATTGGCTGCTAATTTGAACCGACGGGGAATCGCAGCGAGTTGTCGAGGTTTGGTGGGGCGCCATAAACCGCCACCGTGATGCGCTCCGCCTCCTGCTGATCGTCGACTACATCCTTGACTGGGCTCGCGACATGTATTGGGAGGGGATGATCCGGGCCCTGAGGAAAGTCGCCACCTTGGATCCAAGATCGAGAAGCTTACCACACCAGGACATCGACCGCTTGTCGACCGGGACCCGGGCGGCAAGCTGGGCCGAGGGGGACCGCCACGAGATTGACATAGAAGAGAAGGAAACAGGCGCTGGCGTCAAGGACGCTTATCGCGCTCTAGACACGAACCAGGGCGTGATCCGCGACATTCGCTACACCCAAACCCGCTTTGTCGGCCTCCACATCACTCAGGACACCCTCGGCGCTTTTCTCAAGTCGAGAAGCTCGGAGCAGCAATCCAAGAAATTGGCACTCTCACTCCTCGAACACTTGCTCAACGCCTGGAGGGTGAAGGGGAGGACGCTCACAGCGCTCGAGTCTGACTGGACCGGAAAGGACCGCGGCCTCGAGGGCCGAGACCAGGAGGCAACCTTCTTGGTAGTTGCGACAGTTGCGGCCTATCTTTCAAAAGACTGGGAGCAGACGCGAGAACTGTCCTACATCGCTGTCGAGGAGGGCGCCTTTGGCCGTCTCTTGAAGTACGCCAATAAGCCACTGGATGATGGTTGCGCCTTATCCGACCTTCCCTTCGTGGAGAAGGAAGCCTTCAGCAACGTTCTTCTGCGGTTGCGCCGTCAGCCAGCAGGTTCCAACCTCTTGTCTTGCATCTCTCGGGTGTGTCTCTCGACCGGGACACTGTCGCCTGAAGAGGACGCGCACAAGGAGGCTCTCTCGGTCGCTTCGCGCGAGATATTAGGCCAAGAGGAGATCCTCCGGGCCGACACCGTTTTCCAGCCAGACAACGCGGCCACGAGGCACCTGGTGCGCAGCGTGTACACCGAGCACAAGATTGGTAGAAACGAGCCAACCTGCGCCTTTCTGCGGGTCTCCTCGGTGCTGGACAAGCTAAAGCTCTCTCCGAACGCGCCGCCACTGTCTCGCAGCCAGATCCAGCGCTCGCCGTGGTTCGGGCAGCCGCCCGACATACCCAAAACCCCGAAACACGGCGTCCTCGTTGCCACCTCAAGCAGCCCCATATCATGGCCCTCAGCGGCAAGGCTATGTCTCTTCGTCACCGACCCGGACGCTCTCCGCGCGAGCGACTCGCCGTTCCAGAAGCTGGTGCGGTCAGAGCCGCGCTGGACCTTCCGCGTCACAACATACTGCGACAATGAGCACGACGGCTTCGACAAGTGGAACCGCGGGCTCGAGAGACAAGTTCAGCACGCGGCCGAAGACCAACCGATCTTGCCTCGCGTGAAGGCCTTTGAGACGGCGCTCGACACGCTTCTGGCTCGTTCGGCTCCAGGACAGGCCGATCCCGACGCCGACGATAAGGCCGACGCTGTTGACGACAAGTGGTCTCCGAAGAGGCCCAGCGCCAAATGCTATGTTATTCGCGTCATCCCACATCGGGGCCATGGTAGCAGCCACCTCCATCCAGCCAGACGGCGACAGTGACGGCAGTCTCGGGCGAACCAGGCCGGTCCGGGCACGGGCAGCAGTACGCCGCACAGTAATAGAAACGTGACAGCGGTTGAAGCCGCCGCCCCACGCTTTCGATTCTGCGAGTGGTGGGAGCGCGGCGGACGCTCGAGTTATTGTTTAGATACAGGTTAGATAGCATCCGAGAATGTACAAGGTTTGAAGCAGGCAAATCAGTGCGGGAGCGGTCGTGGTCCACTCTTTCTCATGTTGAAGAGCGGAGGGGTGGGTGTGTACAATATAATGCCACAGTCTACCCTTGGCCCTCGAACCATCTGTCGAGGATTACGCGCGGTGGTGATAGACTTCCGTCCCATAAACGGAATCACATGTGTTCCGGTCTGGACCCAGGCTGGCTCGCCATGGCCGGGGAACTAATATTATGACATAGAGGATCGAGTTCCATGTATTAAACAGGATGACCATTGAACTCTGCCGAACCCCCAGAAGTGGGCGATACCGCCCTCCCCTTATTCTTCCCCTCCCAACTGTTGTTGCCTGTCGGTCTCCGAACAGCCTATCGAATTGGCTGCATTGTCGCACCCGACGCGCAGGGTTCGCGGTACTGTCACGGCCTGACTTCCGAGACAACCGGGTGCTCGCTGCCCCGCAGCCGTCCGAGGCCGGGTCGGGACTGTGGGCCTGCCCCCCTGACTCTACCCTAACCCTTGGGGCCTGACATTTACCGACAGGGGGCGCGTCGCGTACACGAAGTCGCTGGTTGGCCATATCTTCCATATTACCCAATCTAGGAGGAAATGCGCGAGTATATAGCTCAACCACGTACTGAACTATCGTCTGCTCTTCCAAATCCGTCAGGTTGCGTGAGTTGGCTGGAATATCGCGTCGTGGAAGTCGGCCAGCGCGTCGGTGCCGAAGAGTGCTCCGGTTGACGTTGTAGATCCTGGCTGCAGCTGCAACACTGAGATGTTCGTCATTTTCAAGAGCCTCGAGGGCCAAGATGATATGAGCTTCATTTGAAGTGGTTGGCATGCTGGGTTGTTGAGAAAATTAGGTGTTGAGGTTAAAGGTGCTACGTTGTGTGGAACGGTGGTCGCTCGCTTATCCTGGTCGCTCGCTTATCAAATACGTTATCGCAAGTTGTCTGTGATCTTGGGGAGCGGCGGGACTCGTCGAAGGACCTTGGTTGTTGAATCAGAAACCTTGACCTGTCTTGGTTCTTCGGCGGCCACGCCAGGCTGTCAACGATACGCCCGAGCCGATCTAATCTGACAGAAAAGGAAGATCAACCACTGGTGATCATCGCAAGAATGGAGCCCAGCATTCAAAGGAGTGAGTCGCAACCTCGGCGCTAGACCCGCTCACAAGCAACAGGACTGTCAATCGACAACAACCCTTGCTCAGTGATGTAACGAGAGTCTCTTGTCGCCGATATCAAGCCAACTCCGAGACATCGGGCCAATCCTTGAGCGCTTGTCGCAGCGATCCTGGGTTGATCATCGGTGCCTTGCGAGCGCCGAACGGTTCCGCGAGTCGTCTACAAAAGGGCTGGCCTCCGTCATCGTCAAGCATTGATTCCCCATCATCCTCACAGTTCACTTCCGTCTCAACTAAAAGAAACCTTCGAACACATTCACCTCCTTCAAACCCCAGGCGTCTTTAACACCTCAAACATGGTTTCCCTCCGCTACTTCGTCACCGGTGCTATCGCACTTGTCGCAGCGACTGTCAACGCAGCCGCCACCCCTCAACAGATCGCTGACGGCATCAACTCGATCACGCAGAAGTCCTCGGCTCTCCAGGGAACTGCTCAGAGCATCTCCGTACTCAATGCCCCCCTGATTATCATCGGCCAGGGCCCCTTCCCGGTTTGTCTTCACCTACCTTGGCTACGTCACTTTTTAGAACACCGCCTTCAATTTCTAACATATCGAGGTAGATGCTGATTGCAGGCTTCACCGACATTGTCTCGACAGCTACAGCCTTGGCTGACCAAATGGGCGCCGCGACTAAGCGACGTCGGGGTATGGCTATTGCCGGCATGGCTAAGCGTGGGCCTGATGACGACCTGGTTTTCAACTCTTACCGCGCGGTAGCTTCATTCCTGTCTCTTGTACTTGCACGCCGTTCCGTTTGACTAACTTCTGTCATTTTTTTTTAAGATGGTCGATGTTAACCAAGCCCTGCTCAACATCTTGATCGGAAAGGCTGGGACTATCGAGAAGGTCCCCGTCGTTGGCCCGCCTGTGGCTGCTGTCCTTCGCAGTTTTGAGGCTATTATCGATGTTGGTCTCCCAGTCACGCCCTTTGTTGATCAGTAAATGACGCTAACATGGCGATAACGTACTATAGACCATCTCAATCACACTGATCAACACGTTTGAAAGTCGCGCTAAGGACCTCACCTCCGCAGCAAACTCCTTGGATGCCACTTTGACCCTCGCCATCCAGAAGTACGACGGCTTGCAGATTTGACGTGGAGCCGCGCCATCTTTGATGCAGTCAAGCCTAAATGCTGGGTAATTCTTTGTTGATAGGCTCAAGAATGACAAAGCCTTGGTTACCAAAAGGGCTGCTCCCGAGGACGGTGCAGGTGAGGTTGACTGCTAGAATCTGGTCGTGGCATTAATGCGAGAGATCAGGTGCAACAGCGATTTTGTGTCTCCGAATCAGCAAGGTACCAGGGTAGTTTGGTCATTGCTTAATAATTTGGTGTTGCCAACGAATCCTGACAATAGTTCCTTGAAGTGATGTGGCTCGCGGGACACGCAGCTCCTTGAAAGATTGAGGTGGACCCGGAGAGCAACACTCAGTCAAGGGAGCCACCATCATCGAAGCACTTGATGCAAAGCTCCCAATCAGAACCATCCGCTAAGAGCCGAGTTTGAGTTCAACATCGAGTTCTCCTCATGGCGGAGGGCGAGATGGTTTGCTGCCCCGAAGGTGGCGGTGTTTGGTCAGTTCAGTTAGCGCCACTAGCCTGATATCCTTGTCAGTTGGGCAGCTACTAGAGACGCTACTTGTTCAGAGACCAATCCGGACCACAAGACTGGTTTATTTTTGTTCGAACACTCCATATATGACAGAACTCTGCTTCCAGGCCGACTGAGGGCTGGAGATTGCGGGGAAGGTCGCGGGGGCAGCGGTGGGATCAAGAAGTCTGTTGGGAGTATGCCGTTGCAGGGCAAGTGCATGTGCACAGCCTGACGGCCTGATGCACCGCACTCCGCCTGTCTGCTCTGAAACTCCCAGTTGATGTGCATCGAGATGCATCAGAGGACGTTTCTATTTTTCATCTCGTTTGTTTCCACATTTTTGATGTTTTATTCTGATTCGGCAAGCAAGAGGCCCAGAGTCAGGCAACGCCATAGAGTGGGGCAGATCTTGCATAGTTAAAGCGGAGCCGGTGTCAGCGATACGAGTATCCGTGTCTCGTTCTCGTATTTCGTATATTAACCTGACTCTCACTCCTCCCTCCTGCCAGCTTGCTTCCTCGCGAGGATTTTGCAACCAGCTCTGTTTGCTCTAACGGTTTCGGATCGGTAGGTAGGTAGACTGACTTCCTGCCTCGTCTCAACCCGTTTTCCTAGCCTTGCCCAATGCAATGGCTCGATTACGCCGCCCCCACACCAAGTCGCGCAAGGGGTGCGTCGAGTGCAAACGCCGCAAGATCAAGGTGCGTATTTCGAGTTTTTCATCTGGACATCAGGCAGACCTTGCTTAATGTGTTTCACTCTGTGCAGTGTGACGAGACCCACCCCAGGTGTTTCAACTGCACCCGATATGACGTGCCGTGCAGCTTCGGAACCGATCACGCGGCGCCGGCTGCCATCTGGTCGCCCTCGGGCTCAGATGGCACCGTCCGCGGCATCCCATCTGCTTGCCCGCCGACGAGTACCCCTCCCGTGGATCCTACCGGCTCCCACACGGCCAGTCCTGCCCCCTCCCAGCTGCTGGACCTGCCCAACCCCGGGGGCCAGCTCTGGATGCGCGACCTCGAGCTGATGCACCACTACTGCACCGTCACCGCCAACACCATGGCCCACCACGAGGGCACCCGCCACGTGTGGAGGACCGTCTTTCCCGAAGAGGGCTACGTCCACGAGTATCTTATGCACGGCGTGCTGTCCCTCGCCGCCCTGCACAGAGCGTTCCTTATCCCGGGCCAACGCAACGCCTACCTCACACGCTCCGCCCACCACTACACCATCGGCCAGACCACCTTCAGCGCACTCCTCCCCGCCGTCACCAGCGCGAACTGGCGGTCTGTGTTTTGCTTTGCCACCATAGTCATAGCCCACGTGTTGTGCCTGCCGCTCCAGCCGGCGGGCGACGGATCAGACACCGCGACGCCGATTTCCAAAACGCTGGAGCTGTTTTCCGTAACCAAGGGCATCAAGACGGTCTTGCTGCCGTTCATCCCGCAGATCAACATCACCAGCCTGGCGCCGCTTGTGCACAGCGTCTGGCTGGTCTCGCTGGACCCCCCTCCTGATCTGTATGTCGAACTGCCGCACCGACCCCTGAATAATACTGACAGTGCCAGCAAACCATCTCTCAAATACTCGCCCCTCCCGGAAGATACATTTCAAGCTCTCTCACGACTCAGCAACTTCTTCGACGCGGACGACGAGCTCCGCAACAAACCCGACTATCAGAACACGGTCGCGGTCCTCGAGGTGTCAGCCACCCAGATCGCCTACGCCGGCGTCAACATCGAGGTTGGCGCCATCCTGCTGTGTCCCTTCTTCATCCCCGACAGCGTCATCGCAGGCATAAAAGAGCGGCAGCCGCATGCTCTGCTTGTTCTGGCGTATTTTGCTGTTTTCTTGAATGCGCTGGACCCGACGTTTGGTTCTTGCGCGGTTGGGGGCAGCAGCTGTTGAAGAATGTTAGTGCGGAGGTTGGGGACCGGGAGAGGTTTAGAGAGATGATGGAGTGGCCGAAGAAGCATGTTTATTTGGGTTTGATGAAGTAGGATGGGTGTTGGGGGTGCTGGGCTGTAATATTTGTAGAGAGGGTGTGGTGGCATGGGCGAGTACAATATGCGGGTGCGAGTATCGTTTATGTGCGAATACGAGTATTATTGGCCGCCCCTGATTGCGACAGCAGGATGTCTTCTCCAAGTCAATGCTGTGGCACCTTTTCCTTTTTCTTTCCCAAAACTGCGATTCATCTTTCCAGTTCGTTCGCTCCAACATCTAAGAGGATTTACAGACCCAAAATCCGAGCGTTCATTGTCAGCATGCCGCCTCCACCTTCCAACATACTCCGATCATCGCGGACCGTCTTACACGCTTGCACAGGACCGAGTCCCAAGCCACCCTTGCTGCCGGCTGCCGTTAATAATAGAAACGTGACAGCGGTTGAAGCCGCCGCCCCACGCTTTCGATTCTGCGAGTGGTCGGAGCGCGACGGACGCTCGAGTTATTGTTTAGATACAGGTTAGGTAGCATCCGAGAATGTACAAGGTTTGAAGCAGGCAAATCAGTGCGGGAGCGGTCGTGGTCCACTCTTTCTCATGTTGAAGAGCGGAGGGGTGGGTGTGTACAATAT